>JAPKLY010000563.1:2628-39301 GCA_026898435.1 Prunella vulgaris
TTGCACGGCCTTGAATTTTGGTTTCTTGTGTAAACCTTGTATTTGTGTCACTACAAGTTATAGTGAAGTTTCTCTGCTAGTGAGGCAGCATAGTCTATAGATTTTGTATAGCCTATGAAAATTTTGATATCCCTTTGCAAAAGTGTGCGTTTAAGTCTTCCGCTGTGTAGTGTTGTCATTTATGTTGTCGACATTTTTAACAACACTTCTCTAAAATATTTTCAATCACACGCACCGACACCCCTTCAGGGTGTATCCCCCCCTATTCACCTGTTTACTCTATTTGGGACCAACAGTTTTGGACCTAAAACTCACACAACTGCAAACTACAAAGTCTGGAGCTGTAGAGTTTGAAATTAAATAAAATTAAACTCAACTTGTAGATATCTATTCAGAGTTGTTTCTTATACTTTAAGAAGTATTTTTAAGAAACTTATGAGTGCAACAGAATAAGTGTAAATATTAATGAAAAATAATGTAAACAAATGAATATGCAGTTAGTGACTAGGAAGTCTACAACTATAGATTCTCAATTTTCTCTTTATGCAGTAGCTTCAAAACGATGATGCATGTAACATGAACTTAAAAAAAATTAACAAGAATGATAACTAAATAAATAAGCAACAAATAAATAAATAAAGATAGCAATTTATAGTGGTTCAGAGACTATAAAATCTTTCTACATCCACAGTTACAACACAAAGGTGTCAAATTCATTAAGATGACCACACAATCTTTACAACAAGTTCTGCCTAAAGACTAGCTCTCACTCAGAATACTATCCTAGCTACGTGAAAATCTAAACTATTCACTCAAAATAACAATGGTTCACACAGAACCTTAACCTCACAAAGATAAATCTACACTAAGTAGATGACAAAGTAAAAATATGATAAGGGAATAACAATAGAATCTGATTTTTTTAAGTAAATTCTAGCAAACTATCCTATAAATCACTTTACAGAATATAGCAATGAAACTCTCTAAAAACTTATTCTGTAGACTTGCTTAGTATGAATGCATGTATGCACTGGTTGTTGTTATTTCTCCTCCAGACTTATTCCTCTATTTATAGATGAGGAGGAGTGGCTTTCCATTGGGAATTTCAAATTTGAATTTCTGGATAAGCCTCCTCACTTTATCTCTCTTTTGAGTGTAGTAACCCTTCCTCTTCACTCAGAATAGTACTGGTATATTTGTTCTTTCTTCAGAGTCGTTGAACTAATTTCAGATTAGCTTTAGACTCTTAGATTCTTCGTAGATTTAATCCTTAATAACTTGTAAGTGAGTGCAAGTTAATGCTTCACTTAACCAAATGTTTGGACCTTCAAATATTCACTAAGTCTTGTGCTGATTCATCAAATACTTAATCCTTGTAGTAACCTTATTTTCTAGCTGTAATGTTCCTCCTGCAAATTAGTCTTCTGCTGTAGGTTCATTTCCAACTGTAAACTCTTATCCATTTGTAGGATTTTAAAGTCTACAGTTGTAGACTTTATTTAGCAGCTGTAACTTTATCATTTTTCTTCAAACTTTAAACCTATAGTATTAGCTTCCGAATATACAATCCTATAATTTGCTTCCATCAAAATCTAACTAGAAAATCCTAACATTGTGGACGATGCTTCAACAACTGAATGTGATGCAAAATTTCTTACTCTAATTTGAACAAGAAGGCATAATCAAAACGGTGGTAATAATGATAACTTAACAAAATCTGTACATCATTGGGAAAAATATTTTTTTAGGACCGTAATTATAGGGTAGTTGGAAAAGTAGGACAATATATTTTCGGGCTTGGAAAAGTAGGACAATATGTTTTCAATCTTGGAAAAGTAGGACAATATGTTTTCAGGCTTGGAAAAGTAGGACAATAACTTTGGAAAAGTAGGACAATAACTTTTGGAAAAGTAGGACAATAGCTTTGAAAAATTGGCCTAAATTTACAACTTTTCAAAGTTATTGTCCTACTTTTCCAACTTTTCCAAAGTTATTGTCCTACTTTTCCAATCCTGAAAACATATTGTCCTACTTTTTCAAGCCCAAAAACATATTGTCCTACTTTTCCAAGCCTGAAAACATATTGTCCTTAAATTACAACTTTCCTATAATTATGGTCCTAAAAAAACATTTTTCCTGTACATCATTATATAATTTCACTTTTTAGCCAACACTAAATGCAATAGAAAAATTCAAATTTATAACCTGATTGGGCATATTAATTAGGAAATATTTCTCTTTTTTTCACATATATTATATATACATCTTTTATCAATTTTGTATATGTGCATTTTTTTTCCTGATTGCATTCGGGATTGACTCGCCTTGTTTTTGTGGTTATTTAGCCAAACATCAGTGCACTTTATTTGCACACTGTATATGGTGATGCACGATTAAAGCCCTATATTTTTTTACCAATTTTTTTTTTTATAAATTTTAAGGTGATGCCCTTCGGGATTTTAAGGGACTTAAAAATTGAATTTTGAAATCTAATAGTTTTCAAAAGATATTGTTAGGGTACATTTTAATTTTATAAAGTAATGATTATATTATGAGTAGCATTTAAATGAAAATAATTTATATTATGAACTACTTTTGCTTCAACAATTAAATGTGATGCAAAAATTCTTACTCTAATTTGCACAAGGCATAAACACAACGATGGTAATAATGATGACTTAACAAAATCGGTACAACATTATAAAATTTCACTTTTTAGCCAACATTAAATGCAGTAGATAAATTCGAATTTATAACTTGATTGGGCATATTAATTAGGAAAACTTTGTCCTTTTTTTTCACATATATTATACACTGTTTATCAATTTTGTATGTGTACATTCTTTTTCCTGATTGCATTTTGTTTTAGCGGTTGTTTTCAGCCAAACATTAGTGCACTTTATTTGCACACTGTAAATGGCCATTCAAGATTAAAAGCACTCAATTTTTTTGACAATTTTTTTTTATGAATTTTAAGAGACTTTTAAAATTTGAATTTTGAAATGGATGCACTAGGATCTTGATTGATTATTTGGGATATGATAAATTTAAAGAAAACTCTATCAAATTTTTTTAAAAATACTAAATTTCCTTAGGAACGAATAATGAATGAAATTCTATCTACATGCATGTAATTAAACATTGATTGTTATTAATATGAAACAGATTGATATGAGTTATTCAAGTTGACGTTGGATGTATGGTCTGAGAACAATTAATGGCCTGATATGTCCTGGATGTCTTAATGGTCTTGAATCATTTATAGAATTCGCGACTAGTAACTCGGAATGGATGAGTGAGGGAAACATTAGGTGTCCATGCTCAAAATTTAGGTGTCGGAACCAGAGGTTTATAAAACATGATGACGTGAAAATACATTTGTATAGGAACGGGTTTATGGCCAATTATTATAACTGGTTTTTGCATGGTGAGCTAAGTTGGGGTCCTTTGCCATACCAAAGTCATGATCGGTCGGCGTCGACATCGACTTCATATGGGGTTGATGTCGACACTGAAGAACCTAGCTCGTATCAGAATATGATGACTGACTTAACTTCTGGATCCATTTTTTATTTTGGAAAATGAGGAAGATGAGGAACCCCCTAATGAGCATGCTGCACGGTTTTATGACATGCTTCGTGCAGCGAATCAAGACTTGTTTCCCGGCTGTGACTCTCATTCTCAGTTGTCATTTAATGCCCGTCTAATGAATATTAAAACTGAAAATAGACTATCTGAAAGGGGTTACAATCAAATTGTTGACTTGATTCGTGAGATCTGTCCTCCAGATAATATGGTTCCTAGAAAATTTTCTGATAGCAAACAACTGATGGGTGGGATGGGTCTTCCCATGGAGAGAATTGACTGTTGTTCTCAGAACTGTATGATATATTGGGGTGTTGATAGTGAACGTGATTGTTGTAAGATTTGTCGTCTACCACGATATAAACCTAGCAGACGTAGTGTGGATGGTCGTTTGAAAAAGAGAACTCCTTTCAAAGAGATGTTCTATATGTTTCTTCTTTTGTCATTTTCGTCCATCCCATTACGTGTTTCTGCCTTAGTCTTGTATGCACTAGGTGCACCGTGCAACTCAAGTTTATTTCTAAAAAGTTACACATGTTATTACTGAAAAATGTATCTTTGATTGTATAACTTTTCAGTAATAATTTGTGTAACTTTTCAATTAGAAATGGTGTAACTTTTTAAAAATACACTTGAGTTGCACCGTGCACAAGAGACTTACTCCATGTTTCTCATTTGTTTTTTTTTTAATCTTTTTTGAAACTATTCTTTACTTTTTATTATTATTTTGATTACTTTTTAAACTATTTTATTAATTTTTCACTTTTTCCAATCACATCACATTTACTATATCAATATTTTATATTCTTCTTAATTTAAAGTAGTGTCCTACATTCATAGATCCGAAAATTATTATCCTTAAAACACTATCCTAGAAGATGGCCTAATTAAAAAATATTATTCCCGACTATTTATGGTCACCATTACTATTTCAGCTGTGAAAGCAATTTTTTTGAGTTCATATCAAGACATTGTTAAACATAGACAACCTCAAAATACTTGGAATGCATATCAATTTGGACCGGCCACCTATTGTTTTCTATTGTTTTCTATTGAAAACTATTGTAATTCTAATACATTTAACTTTGTCTACTGCTCGGAAATTAGTAACTTCGTTTTTCCTGTAATTGCAGCAAATTGGGGTGCCATTTATGATACAAATCTTCAGGAAGATATTTCTAATTTTTATGAACGTCGTGTGGGAAGAGAAGGATGGCGTGATTTTGAGGTGTGTTCATATATATATATATATATATAATTCGTAACTCTCTATGCAAAAATTGTGCAAGTGAAAATATATACCTTAATTTTTTGAAGTAATACATATATGCTACCTCCTTCCCATAAAAGTTTACATACTTTTCTTTTTTTGTTTGTTCCACAAAAGTTTGCATATTGATCTGCCGATGGTGCACGAGATCAATTGTTTTGGTCTTTTGAAGACTCATATGACCACCTTCGTTGGTATGGTGCAGCAGTTACTCGTACAAATCCATGTTTCATTTAATTATTTGAATTTCTCTAATGCCACTGCATCATTACTACCCATCACATGTTTGACAACCACATGCAGCATATTTGACATTGAGGTCAATCCTCTGTCAAATTATTTTGAACGTGTTTTCGTTGCTTTTAAAGCTTGGTTGGATGGTTTTAAAGTATGTCGTCCAATGATATTCTTGGATGGTACATTCCTTCATGGTCGTGCTAAGGACATTCTCCTTACAGCCACTGCCAAATATGGGAATAATGGTCAGAGTAATCACACTAGATTCCTCTAGAAACTTATTTACGTTCCATATAACCATCATCTTTCTTCTACACACATTGCTCAACTTTCTGTTATTTTTCCACAGGTTTATTTCCAATTGCATTGGCTATTGTATCAGCTAAGAACACTTCAAACTGGGAATGGATTCTAAAGAAAATAAAAGATTTTTGCATACATCCAAAGGAAATTTTTACATATCAGATCAGAATTGTGGTTTAATGTCTGCATTTCCACTAGTTTTTGATGTACCTAATCATTTTTTCTGCCTTTTCCATTTAATGTGCAATCTTAGAGGTAGATTTGGTGGTCATCATGCGAAATACACACGATATAAGTTGGTTGATTTATTTATTGATTTATTTAGAGAATGTGCACATGCCCCTAATTTACGCCTTTTTTATGAGAAGTTACAGTTGTTTAGAGAAGTTGGGGAAAGGTTGGCTGATGAGTGGATAGCACAATTACCATATGAAAATTAAGTGGGTTGTTTCTCAGTCACCCCACATCACTCTGTATGGAGAATGAAATCAAATGCAGCTGATTCTTTTAATTCATGGGTCAAAGATGCTCGTGGTTTACCAATCACTCACATGATAGACCATATTAGACAGGGTGAGCTTCTTAACTGTTGTCTTGAAAATATTTTCATTTGTATCATTTACTAAAATGTTGCTGTTGTCAGAGATTAGCCTGTGGCAGTACGAACGAATGTCTAAAAGCAGCAAATGGACATCCCTATTATGTCCAGTGAAGAATGCATTGTGGATTTGGGAATCAGAAGCTTCAAGGTTTTGGACGGTACTACAGCGGGGTGATGCATTATTTGAGGTAAAATTGACTCCATCAGTTGTGGTGGATTTAAACATGCGCACATGTTTGAGTTCTCAATGGAAGTTTTCTGATTTTCCATGTTCTCATGGAACATTGGCTATATTGCATTATGGAAGATCTGTTGAAGAATATATTGATGAAAGCTTCCTTTCCCAGTCATATCGAACATGTTATTCCTACTGTATTAATCCCATTTCTAAAACAGAGAGGTACGAACACTATGACAGTGTCATATCATCCAAAATATTCCCCCAGTTCTAAAAAATCCTCATGGTAGACCCAAGAAGAATCGCATCAAGTCCTACGGGGAGATTTCCAAGAGATACAGGATGTCTGCTGTGTAATTATATGATGCGAAAGTTGAAAATGCATTATGTTCACCAAGCTACTGATGTTCAAAGCCACCCGTTTTAGAATATATTCAACATGACATTTATATAGTTGTGTGTCATATTTTGTATTGTTGTTAGTAGGCTATAAAACTTCCCCTGATTTTTATACAAATTATTCCTCTTCATAGATGTTCTCTTCTCTGATGTATTGTGACTGGATGACATTGGAGAACATGTGTGTATAAGTGTGGGGAGGAACGATTTTAATGAAACATTTTGCAAAAACCTCCCTCTAGTTTATATCATGTATCCTATTCTGTTTACCTCATTGAATTCAACCTATTATGTATCACACCTCATTGAATTGTACCAGAATATGCAACTTTTACCTCATTGAATTGTAACATCTGATGCACAAGTAACAACTGTTAAAAGTCCCTCACTTTTTGTATATCCAGCATGTATTCAACTTACATCATACACCTAGAACTTTCGTATGCATTTTGTCATTTGAAAATACAACTGCCTTTGAATACAGAATGACAATCTACTTATAACATACCTACATTGCAAAATAATCTACACATATGCGTAGTACTAGAATTTTAGGTCAAATACTATAATCATCAATGGAGTACATATATTACAACCAGAGTACTGAAACATTACATTTTCATAGTACTTAAGGTCATATACAAAAAACCATAATACTGGACGCCTGAGAATTCTCTTTTCCACCAGAAACCGTACATTCTATGCTTCATACATCCAGATCCTAACTCTGGCATACTAGTTCTAAATTATATCATATCTCTAAGAATAACAACAACTATAATAGCCACCATAAAAGATAATATATTTGCTATGAACAACGTTATGAGGTCTAACATGTACGTATTTTTCCAAAACACATTGTGTCCATTTGTGTTCAGTACATTGTTGGCCTGTCCCTAAACCCTCATGGCTGCTTGTTGACTCCTCATTTTCCAGCTGCTTGTTAACAAAAATGTTCTTTTTTGTTAAAAAATATCACCAATTATGCTCTTGTATTTCTCTCTCAAAACATCTATTTGCCTAAGATGACATTTCATATTTTAGCTGCCTCACAGGTACCCGTTCTGAACCACAGGTCACACCCATGATCAACTAATTAAACATCTCTACTAGTCACGTTCACCGCCAAGATGAAAAACACCAGATGGTTGGTCAAACACACACATCAGTTTATAGATGTCATCATCATATTTATGCCACATTGTCCCATACAACTCATAATTACACCTACGAATAACTTCAAAAAGAATCCAGAAAGGTGTTTTCTTAATCTCCTCTAATGATTGTTCATGGAATTTAAGGCTCTGGATCTCTCTTGATGTAGCAACCAGTGAACTTCTGAAGTGGTTTGTGTTTGACTCTAAAGCCAAACCCCCTAAATACATTTAAAAGCCTTGTACATTGGCATTACATCAAGTAGAATTATATATTAATATTGGATTTTTTGAAAGCATTACTTAATTCTTAAGCTTTCCTCTCTCATTATCACTCGAATCAGTTGTTGAGGCAGAGAGGAGATCATTCATAGGACCACGATCTGAAGCTTGGTCATCACCTCAGAAGATTAAATTCAAAGGCAAAATTTTGTTAATACCTTGCTTCAAGTACATGACTAAAACAAATGTAAGCATGAAATAAATAATATTAAAACCACAAACAAACTCTAACCATGTGTATATGTGCATTGGGTAATTTTTTCCTTCCCTCTATCTCGTCAGTGTTTACGATGCAATCAAGCCCTCTGCATGTCATCTAAAACAAATAATAGATTAACACTGTTAACATAGGAATTTGTAAAACCAAAACAACAATGAGCCAATCATAGACTTATATAATAAAAATTTCAACCTGAACTTTCACTTGAACTATATAGCTTTGACTTACAATCATTTTTCCTGTTAATAAAAAGTTCAACGTTAGTTTTCTTACAACTAACCACTTATTCAGGGTAAAGATGCGGAATTAGTTATGGTCTATAAACAGTTAACACCTTTTGATTGATAATGTCTCCCTGTCCGATTTGATTTCTTAGATGTTGAACCTGGAAAACATTGGAGGTTACCAGAAGTACTACATTCACAATAACATGATAGGTTTCCACATCCCACATTTTGGAGTACTATAAAGTCAGAAAGAGTACTGAAATTCATAAGTAGAGTACTAAATTTTAACGTGGAGTACCAACAACTTAAAGTACATTTTAGTAAATTTATATAACAAAAATCAAATAGGGGGAAGATCCAGACAAAATCTACTAATTCGGGGGACCATCAACAATCTTTTTCTCAAATGTGTATACTTTACATTCAAATATTTCTAAAAATAGTCTTTCCACAAAAAAAATGAATTGTTTTATATGAAATTTCACCTCTGTGGGCCAACCGTGTTCGTCTTCCACCTCTATCAATTTTACCTCCATCCTCAGTGTCATCATCTTCATATCTCACTGCTCTTTCTCTCCTTTTACCCATTATATTTCTGCTCTGATCTACAAAAATTTACTTCTTTTAGATTTATCTTTAAAATTTCTGATTAGGGTCATATTTGCATCAATCTGTGCCTATTTTGAGATGAATTTCTATAGTTTTGTATGCATTTAGGATCTTAATTGCTACCTATTTTGCTAATTGTTATTTGAGCTTCATTGGAGAAAATATTATTCATTTAATTAAATAATTTCAAGAATTTAATTAATTTTTTATTATTTGATTAATGAATATCATTTTACAAGCATTATTATCTTGTTGAATTGACAATCTGCATGACCACATTGAAGTAGGACCACATCTACGTGTACTCCTCACTGTACTCACAGCAGCAAACACCAATGCACCACAGACACCACCTCTCCTCCGTTACAAATTACAACCTCCTTTTCCGCTGAAAACCGTCCGTCGCAACCCTCTTCTCCAAAACCGCTCCACCCCAGCAATAACTGCCTCAACAACAAGCTGCTACACCACTTCCCTGCAACAATTCCCAAACATCAGCAAGCTCAGAATCCAATTCACCCACAATCTGCCAAAATTGCCGCCTACAATGGCAAGGGATATCTCCACCATTTCTGCAGCAATGTTCCAATCACACCAGCGACGGCGCCGCACAACTCGACACCGAGTCGAAGCTCTGTCCGTCGCCTTTCGAAACCGTTGTGCTCGCACAACCGATTCTCGCCGGAATCGCAAATTCCCGCCGTGCAATCTCTGCCGCGAAGACACACCGTCGAAACCAGCAACTCCGCTGCCACCATCTGACTGTCGGAATTCCGCCACATCTCCACCGCCTCTGTTTATCACCGACTCCAATACCAGAAACAGCCGTCCTCTTATCTCAGTCCGTCGCTTGGTCTGAATCGCGCCTCAACTCAACAATCCATTCGAAGCAAACGTCTTCTCGCCGATCGATTCCACCACAAGTCAACACACCACCGGAAACCTCAGTTCCTATTGGCCAATCGCCGGAACGCAATCGATGCCACCGCCTCACAGCCGTAACCTTGTCTCTCCCTGGTAATGTGGAAGAATATTAATTGGGCCAAGATTTGTAAAGCCAAAATTATTTATATTACTAAGCCCAATTTCTGTTTAAGCCCATCTGATAGTATATTTTCTTGGAAGGGATTACGAAAGGAGATCACGCTTCAGTAGGTAGACGCTAGCCATTAGGGCATTAAGCACAATAGATTAGGAGTAGAATTTGAGATTAAACAACTTTATTTTTCGTTGATTTTAATTCGTTGGGTTTAGGGATTGAAAAATACAATTGTTTGGTTTGATAATTTTTTAATTCATGTTTTGAGATTTTTAGAGATTTTGATTGCCTTGGTTAAATTTCAATTTGAAGTTCTATTTAGTTTCATTCAAGTATTTTCATTCAATTCGTTCTTAGTAGTCTTTTTCTCAATCGTTTCATATTGATATTGTTTACATGATTTTGAATTGTTTAGTCCTTGCTTTGAAATTTAATATGTCTTTTGTCTCAATTAGTCATTTCACTCAGTAATTATGATTTAAGTATCTTTTCTTTGGGTGGAATACACCCGAAGCAGTCACATTTTAGTTTAGATTCTTAGCTTGCATTATTTTATTTTTGTTTCATTTTGTAAGTAGATAGAAACTCAAATCCTGCAATTTTCATTTTTGTTTATTTGATTTCAAGACTCACACACAATTCTTAGGATTAGATTTATCTCATTGCTTCCCATGAGTTTGATATTTATAACTTGGCCAGCTTACCACTACACGATCTTATACACTTGTAGGAAAGTGCATTTGTGTGCGAACATAAATCGCTAGTCAATTTCACAATTCATAGTATATATCAAGAGTAGGTTACCTTTTCCAGAAAAAGTATATACTAAATGCTAATGTCGCCGGAACCCTAATAATACAGTTCCACAAATCATTTATTTTTTCAGCCATATATATTTCAAAAAACAACGAATATGGTACCTTTCTAAAACTCTATGTAGTTTAGTGGCCGTTCGCCCTTCTCAACGCCGCCTATAGTCTTGTCGGAATGTCTTATTTTTAGTTTCGCAGGAGTGGGGGGGGGGGGTTTGAGTTTTCAAAAGTGAAGCAAATGAGATATATTCAGTGATTTTAAATTTTTACTATATTAAATGTTATAAAATATTCATTAATAGTTGTAGGTTCTAAAAAGTAAACATCATATCAATAGTAAAAACCCCTAGTTGTAAGTGACCCTAAATTTTATTGAACCCAATTTTTAAAACTCCTAATAAATATATTTATACATTTTAGCAAATATTTAATACTTTAAAATATCTTCATAATATACATATTATGACCTATATTATATAAACATACTCTTTCTTTGGAATTTTAGTTATATACTCTCTCCGCCCCCCTATAAGTTGCTCGTTACTCACGAATTAAGGTAAAAGTGTAAAAGTATAAGTGATGTGATAGAAAAAGTGAAAAATTATAAGCGATGTGATGAAGAAAAGTAAAAAAGTAAAGGAGATAATGTAAAAAATATTAAAAATAATAATAAAAAAGTGAATAATAGTTTTCAGAAAAAGGTAAAAAAACAAATAAGCAACATTTAGTGGAACGGACGAAAAAACCAAATGAACAATTTATAGTGGGATGGAGGGAGTATATAACTACTTTTACGCATTATTGATATATGCGCCAATATGAAGACCAAAAAAATAATTCCTCAATTGACTAGGTTGTAACCTGAGGTGACTTGTGTTCAATTTCAATTTGATGATTTTTTTGGGGTTGCCGTTTAAGGAGGGTTTGCCTCCCCTGCTTAATACTCCCTCCGTCCCTAACCAATTTGCACACTTTCTATTTAGAATTGTCTCAAATCAATTTGCACACTACTTAGAAGGAAAACATCGATTCGCGTGCACACTCACAAAACTTTCCACATATTTACCCATATACCACTACTTTATTTAAAAAATATAATTTTCTTAAACCATGTGTCATTCTAGGGGGGCAAATATCTTTGGGACGGAGGTAGTAGTTAATACCCACACATCATTTAATCGGTGTTTGAGCTATATATGGAGTTATAAATTTTTTGTTATTAATTTCTTTGTCACTTTTCCAACTCTCATGTATTTAATTATTAACATTGAAATTAAAATTATGTGGTAATGCTTTCTGCAGAAATCGACTCAAAGATTTGAGACATACTATGATTTTATGAAAAAATTACAGTTCATTTAAAAATTTAAATTTTTATATAAATATAAAATTAATTAATTTATGATTGTTACTTACAATTTCATTAATTAAAGTATTCGACCTATGTGTACAAATTGTATATACTCATTTTGAAACATGATCTTAATTATTGATAATAATTCATTGAACTTAGCGTATAGAACTTATTGTCTTGTCATTATGTGGACCAACTATTATCATGATGTCACCATGTCTTTATGATATGACTCTATTGTCATGATGTCTTCATGACTGAATCATAACGAAATGACTTTATTACCTTTTTTTTTTTAATTACTATTCATTTTTTTATTATTATTTTTAATACCTTTTATACTATTCTCATTATTTTTTCATTTTTTTTGATCACATCACTTATAATTTTTCACTTTTTCCATCATATCACTTATATTTTTTCACTTTTACCTTAATCCGTGTGCCCAAAAGCAACAAACAACTTATATCGGGACGGAGAGAGTATTTGAGTACATTATACTCCCTCCATTCTCCAAATGTATTCCTACTTTCCATTTTCTTCCGTTCCCCAAATTTATTCTCATTAATTCTTTTTTTAAAAAATATTATTTTATTATCATATTCACAATCAATCACTTTAATCTTTAATGGACCCCACAATAATTCCACAATATCCTTACTTTATCTACTTTTTCTTATTTTTTATAAAATTTGTGCCCACACAAATAAAAATAAGTTTGGAAGACGGAGGGAGTATTCAATATTTTTACAGACCTATTAATTCTAGTAGGTCATCTGCCCAGGGCTCGCGCCATCCAGGTGCCGTATGAACGCAGGTATGAACCTATCTTGCTTGTCTTTTTATTTAACAGAATATAGAGTTCATTAACCATAGCTAATCTTAATTAATTAAAAATTATTTTTACCAAACGCCAATTTCAATCGCTAAAATTATGTAATTAATAAAAATAAAAAAGTAATTTCAAATATCTTTTGCCCATTGGAGTCTTGAAAAATACCAAAATCTCTTTTACAATTTTAAAATATTATGTCATACACAATTGAAAAATATATATTCCAAGTTAAATGATATGACACAAAAATTTGTATCCATATCATGTGTATAAGATAACCACACAATAAGTGTAGTTACTAATGTGCAATTTCCAAGTCTTTCCATATATCTGATTTTAGGCAGCTGGAAATTAAACTATATATATATATATATATAGGACATTGACTTGACTTACAATAAGTTGTCGTGACTTTCTTCCAAGGTTCTCCTTTCACACAATGGTCGATATCAGTCCTATCAATCAACAACTGTGCAGACTACCACAAAATTCGGGGAATCAATTTTTGAAAAAAAAAATCTGTTAATATAAATTAATTTTATTAAAATTATACTCCCTCCGGTCCCCTATAAGTTGTTCTTTGCTTTTGGACACACATATTAAAGTAAAAGTGGAAAAGTAATAGTGATATGATGGAAAAAGTGAAAAATATAAGTGATGTGATAGAAAAATGAAAAAGTAAAGAAAATAGTGTAGAAAATATTGAAAATAATAATAAAGAAGTGAATAATAGTTTTTTAAAAAAAGTAAAAAAATAAATGAGCAACATATAGTGGAACAGGCAAAAATTACAAAATGAATAACTTATAGTGGAATGGGGGAGTAAAATTTACTCTTGCAAATGCAAACAAAAAATATTACATAAGCGCGTGTCTTATTTTCCCTTGTTAAATCTCTAGCATCTTAATTTTTTATCTCCTCCTTAATTCTCTCTATCCTCTATGTTAGTATAAAAAAAGGGTTAATTACATATTGATTCAAAAAAATTACTATATTTACAAATTTGTTCAAAAAATTTGCACGGTAGTATGTTAATTTTTTTTTTGCACGGGATCAATGTGCAATTTTTGTAAATTTGTTGAACCATATTGTACTTTTCCCTAAAAAAAACCTTCCACTTTTTTCATGGTTCTGAGCAAAAAATCTTTTACTTTCTCTTTATTTTAATCCTAATTAATTTTTCATTAAAAAATCACCAAATTTTTAATGTTTAACGACCAACAATTTTCTTATTTATGTCGGTCATTATTCAATCTTTTCTAATTAATTAACTTCAACCACATTGTTTGGAGTCTATTTCAAAAAGTAGTACAAGACCTCCATATTTTTCGGGAGGGCCTGTATGTTCTTATGTTATATTTAGATGGTATAGCTTCAATTCTTGTTTGCCACACATTAATTACATTAAAAATCAAACCTCATGGAGAGATATTTCCAGTTTTTCTCCTTACTAGTTCAGTTTTTGGTGGGATATGGTTTAGCAAGCACAACAAATATCTCCAACATAGATCAATCCTCCCTTCTTTCATTAAAATCTCACATCAATTCCGATCCCTTCAACAAGTTGACACATAATTGGACCGGCGATACCTCCGTCTGCAGCTGGTTCGGAGTCAGTTGCAACTCCCGAAATAGGGTGATTGCGCTCAACATTTTCAATATGGCGCTCGGCGGCACTATCCCGCCAGAAATCGGGAATCTCTCTTCCCTCGTTTCTCTCGACATGAGCGAGAACGCCTTTCTGGGTCCCATTCCTCCATCAATTTTCAACATGTCCTCCCTAGAAATTTTAGTCTTGCGGAATAATAGTCTCTCGAGTGGTTTACCGGTCGATATGTGCGAGCACGGGTTTCATAGACTCAAAAGGCTTCGTATATCATTCAACAAGTTGTATGGAGAAATTCCAACGAGTGTGAGCCAGTGCAAGCAGCTTCAGTATATTTCCTTGTTAAACAACACTTTTAGTGGGCACGTGCCACGAGAACTCGGCAACCTAACTGCCCTCCGTGACCTCTACCTCGGCTACAACGTTTTAATTGGTATGTGTGATCCCTTCTCTGTATATTTATTGGAGGTTATAGGAGGAAATTGCACTTTTGGTCACCACGCATCCATTTTAAAATGGTTCAAAACATTTTACACTTGGATCTATTTCCTTAATTTTTTTTTGAAAAAAATTGTGATGAATTTTGTACTTCTTTTAGTGTTTTTCTTTGGAACGTACTTTTTGTGTAAAAAAAATTGAACCAAATCTAAAATATTTGGGACCATTTTGAAACAAATGCATATGCTGCACGACCAAAAGTGCAATTCCTCATATTTATTGATTCATCCTTTTGTATTCGATCTTTTCATCTCAAGTACAAATAAAATATCTATCCGTCCAAAAAAAAATTATGTTAATTTGTGCACACTAATTAACAAAAAAATATTTTGTGTTTATAAATTGGATTCATCTGCGGGGGTAATATTGCTTTAGTGACTTGTTTTTTGGTAATATTTTGTGTAAATGTGAGGATGAAATTGTGAATACTTTATCATTTTGTGTGTGTACAGATAATATTGAAACAAACTGAAAATGATATATATCTGCAAATAATTGTCAAATAGACCAAATATATTCTTCTCCAAATAATTTAGAAAAGTAAATTTTCATAGTCTAGAATGTTACTCCTATTGTCAATAATTGAAAATAGTATTTTGGTAAAAAAAAAATAAAACTTTATATTTTGATCCATTAAGCAGCTATAGAAGTGAAATATTTGGTCGAGTAAATGTATAACATATATAGTTTGATTTAGCTATATGGTAGACTCTGATTATTCAATTGGATGTTTCACCTCTAATTAATGATTGGTTACTAGACCAAAACGTAGAAACATAGAAATTACATGACACTTTTCAATTTGCAGAAATTGATAGGACTAATACATATAAAAAATCGACAAATCGTTTTATTACAATTCCACAGGTAACATTCCCAAAGAGATAGGTGTTCTTCAAAATTTAAAAGTATTGCACTTGGGAAGCAACAAACTCGATGGGTCATTACCGAATGAAATTGGAAACATCACATCCCTTGTCGAATTATATCTCCCGGAAAACAATTTAAGTGGTATGATGTAAGGAATTCCATTTTACGATCATAAGTTAAATTTAATTTATGATTAAATTAATTAATTTTCATATCTGGAAAAATTACAGGTCACATTCCAGTGGAGATAGGGCAGCTTAATAATTTAGAAAGATTGTGGATGGGTGGTAATGAACTCACTGGACCATTACCACAAGAAATTGGTGCCCTCACATCCCTTCGTGAGTTAAATCTTATGGACAATTCTTTAACTGGTATGTTTCAGCTTTTATTAGCTCTTTCTTAGTGTCAATTTTAAGGGGAAATTGAAAAAAAAAAAAGCCCCCTAACTTTGATGATATTATAAAACTAAAACTAATGTATTTCTGTATTTTGAGGGGACTTTCATGTGTGTGGGGAAAATTAGTTTTTTTGGGACAATCTTATGGGTGTTTGCAAAATTAGAACACAATTTTTCCACACTTACAAAATTAGGACACTATCCTTATAAATTTGTAAAATTAGGATAATATCTTTACATATTTATAAAATTAGGACATTATTTTTTATATTTGGAAAATTTAGATCAAATTTTATAAATGCATGCCAAATAAAGCCTCATTTATTTGATAAAAAAAAAAATTGGCCTGGATTTTTCAAACATAAAAGATAAGGTCTTAGTTTTACAATTTTGTAAAGATAATATCTTAATTTTGCAAGTCTGTAAAGATAATATTATACTTTTACATACACATAAGACAATGTTCTAAAACATAATTTTCCCAATGTGAATATATATTACAAAAAAGTTGAAATTGAGAGTACAAATATAAGCTTCATTTAGGTAAGCTAGAGAGTGAATGCCGCGATATCTTTATAAAATTGATGTATTCAAATTCATGGTTATAAATGAAACATATAATTTAGGTAAGCTAGGGAGTGAATGCCGCGATATCTTTATAAAATTAATGTATTCAAATTCATCGTTATAAATGAAACATATATTAAAATTTTAAGGGGCATTTGTATTTTGATTCAAAAGAGTGACCATATTTACAAAATTGAATCACAATATTTGCACAGAATATAATTTTTTTCTGCACAGAAGTATATTTTTTTCAGCACAGAACTAATTTGTAATTAATGTTAATTTTATGAACTATTTTGTAATTTTTCAAAATTTTAACAGATTATATCCTACCTTAAAAGGAAATTGATTCCACAACAATTGTTGTCTACTTATCATACTTTATGGATGACATATCTATTTTGATTTTCATTACGCAGGAAGTGTTCCAAGAGAGATTGGTCATTTAAGTAATTTAGAGTTACTTAACTTGGGAGAAAACCAACTTAGTGGGTCAGTTCCAAGAGATATTGGGAACATCACAGCCGTTCTACAATTATATTTGTGGACGAATGTGTTAAGTGGTAAGATTGGATAATATTATATGCATCTCTTTCGGCTTTTCATTAACACAAACTCTCCGGTAAAATTTATTTGATAATAATTAATATTATTACTTACATTTAGTGGCCGTTTGTCTCAAATTCTTCAATGGTAATGGGAATGAAATTTTATTTTCTTTTTTTATATTTACATATATTGAATTAAAGTGTGGTTACATCATTAGTGTTGTGCTCCAATTTTGGAAAAAAGTTGATAAAAAAGAAAATTATTGGTTGTGGTAGGGGAGATTGATTGAGGAGGATGATTATAGGATGAGATGAGGGTAATCAAATGGGAGTGATGATTACTTTATTTTGGAGAAAAATCAATGTTGTGTACCTCATTTGTTCTCATGACCTACTATAATTACTATATATATATTCTCACTCTGAAATTTTTTTGTACCAAGCACCCACTAATATTATAATATATTGTGTCAGTAAATGCATGTGTAAAGATATCAATTTTATATTATAAGTATTTACACGAGAGAGTGACTTCCAATTAATGGGCCAGCAGAAATTTGCGTATAATTAGTTTATCAATTGTACATGTTTTCTGACTTTATTCTTTCACAGGTGAAATTCCTAATGAAATTGGTCGCCTTAATAAGTTAGAGATATTGGACATGGGTGGCAATCAACTTAATGGATCACTGCCAACTGAAATAGGGAACTTAACATCAATTCACACGTTATATCTCTGGAACAACTATTTAAGTGGTAAGTTTATTACAATACAAAAAGATGCTTATTATACATATTTTTTTTATCATATCGTAAAATTAAGGCCTAATTGCAAAAAATTTCATCACTTTTTTGCGAATTGCAATTTAATCTAAAATTTTAAATTTTAGCAAAATAAATCATCACTTTTCAATATTTTTGCAATTTAAATTTCGGACAACTTGCCCTTTGCCCGAAAGATGATGTGGACAAATAAATTCACAATCATCATCCCAATAATCATCCACATCATTAAATATATAAAAATATAAATGAAATTATTAATATTATAATATAACAATAAAAAAATACATATAATTTTAAAAAAAATTAGTCATATTTTTTAAAATTTAAAAGTTTAAAATTATTTCTAAAATAAATTAAAATAGAAAATAATATATTAAAAGTTATACTAATGTTTAAAAATTCACACATAATTTTTATATTTAAATAAATAAGTAGATTATGTATATATATATATTATCAATATAAAAATAAAAGTTTTTTTAAATAATAAATGAAATATTTTAAAAAATTAAAAGAAAATATTCAAAGAACAATAAAATATTTAAATTTATCTATAATAACTCTAAATCTAAAAGTTATACATTTTAGAAAAAATGTACACATATATAATCTTAAGTTTTTAATATATTTTAAATTATACACACTTCTTCGTCGAATAATTTTTGCACTTTTTCAAAAATATTTTGAGAAATTTAAAAAAGTTTGAAATCTATCCCCAAAATATTCTTCACATTTTTTTTAATTTCTCCTCACAAATTAAAATTAGTGTGAGCACAATTTCGAGACGGAGAAAGTAATAGTTATGTAATTTTGAATCATAAATTTTGTAAGAGACATTACAATTTTAAGAAATATATATAATTTTTATATTTTAAAAAATATAAGAATAATGTATATGAATAGATATTTATATAAATTTAAAATTGATTTAAATAAATTATTAATTTTTTAGTATAGTTTAATATATTTTTATTTTTTTAGAGAGAATATGTATAATTTTGAATTTATTTTCATATTTTCAGTTTTAATTTAATTAATTAATATATATTTTTAAAAATTATTTTTTGGTTTAAAATATAATAAAATATTTTTATTTCAAAATTAAAATGAATATTTATTTAGAAGTTTTTAAAGTATTTATTTAATTAATTATGTATTTTTAAAAAACTTTATTATGTTTAGTATTTAATGATGTGGATGTTTACTAGGATAATAATTATGTAATTATTTGTTCACATCAACATTCGGGCAAGGGGCAAACTGCCCGAAGTTTAAATTGCAAAAAAAAGTAAAGGTGATGATTTATTTTGCTAATAATTAAAAGTTTAGATTAAACTGCAAATTTTCAAAAGGTGGTGATTTAATATGCAATTAAGCCTAAAATTAATGACATAAAAAAAGTTGTACACCATGCAACTGATCATATGCATTTTTAAATAATATCAATTATTTTCTTTGAAAAGTTGTGGATGTTTACTCTAAATAGTTATAGATGGTCAACTGACATATACAGTGAAAAAACTTTTTAACTGTTCAATGAAAAATAATTGATATTTTTTAAAAATACATTTGAATTGCACGATGCATCAATTGCACAAGCTCAATCTGCCTTGTTCAATGTCATAAATTTGAGACCCTCTCTCCCTAATTATAACAATATAAAAAGGAAAAACCATAAAGTAATTGAATTAACAATTTGGTAGTATATCTGTATTAAATTTAAATAAATGGGATTAGTAATTTTTTTAACTTAAATCATAGACTATTTTGAATTTAACTTTTATGGTTTGATTTTAGTCCTCAAACTTTTTTTTTACTTTCGTTCCTTAATCCACTGTGTTGGTAAGTAGCCAATAACTATTGGTGTAACACTGTTTTTATATTTTGATTTTAGTCCATTATCTTTGTACTTTTTAAAATTTCCATCTCTTTAATCCGTCGGACTATCTGGACCAGCCGATCAAGGAAAGAAAATTTTAATAAACACAAAGTTAAGGAACAAAAATCAAAATATGAAAATTTTGGTGACTATAATTAGGGCGAAAAAATAATCAGGTGGGTTAGGTCACCTGGCCAACGGGATCCTCACTTGAGTGTATGACTTGGGTTCGATTCCTTTTGGGAACTAATTAGGAGGGAGATATAATGTTGGATTGGAGATATTCTTAGAGTGTTTAAAAAATTGATGAACTAATTTATAACTACTAACAACTAATATTTAATGATTAAAAAAAAATTTAGGGCGAAAAATTTACTTATCCCATAATAAAATGCCTTGTAATGATCTTTTGCAGGGGTTATCCCAAAAGAGATTGGCAACCTGAACCATTTAGAAGATTTGCAAATAACGGTTAACAGATTATATGGAAATATCCCTTCTTCCATTTGCAACCTGACATCCCTTAAATTTCTTCATCTCTCAAACAACACTTTGGAAGGACCAATTCCTCAATGTTTGGGAAACTTCAACAAATCCTTGCGAGTCTTGCACTTAAAGGAAAATCGCCTTCACGGACTCATTCCTTCTACGTTTACGCAGGGTTGCGCTCTCGATTCTCTCAACTTGAATAGCAATCAACTTGGAGGGACATTACCGCGGTCCCTTGCATATTGTCGACAATTTCAGGTTCTTGACGTGGGAAACAATAAAATAGAGGACGGGTTTCCCTTTTGGATGGAGACTCTTGTTGAGCTCCGAATTCTTGTCTTGAGGTCTAACAGGTTTAATGGCACCCTATTTCTTCCTTCAAAGGTGGCTAATTCTAATTCATTTCCGAAGTTGCAAATTTTCGACATAGCCCAAAATGCATTCATCGGCTCTTTGCCTGTTAGATATTTGAATAATTTTAGAGCCATGATAAATGCGACGGAGAATATGACGGACAGTGATTGGTTCAAAAAATACTTTCGTCTTCAAAGGCTTGAAGGAACCGGTGAACAGAATCATGACAACCTTCACGACAGTCGACATGGCTGAGAACAACTTTTCCGGTGATATTCCGGCGGAAGCCATGGGGAAGCTCAATTCTCTAAGGTACTTGAATTTGTCTCATAACGACCTGACAGGGCATATACCTTCGTCTCTCGGAAATATGACTTTGCTCGAATCGCTGGACCTGTCTGCAAACCAATTTCAAGGTGAAATTCCAGGTGAATTGACGAGCCTCACATTTCTTGCAAAGTTAAATCTTTCGATGAATAATCTTGTGGGGCAAATTCCTCAGTCTCATCAGTTCTCGACTTTCGACAATGATTCCTACATTGGAAACTGAGGATTGTGCGGATTTCCACTAACGAAAAAATGTGATGAGGGCGGGCAAAGTCCAATTGTTTTGCTTACGGAAGAAGATGGTGGTTTTATGGATGGATTTACGTGGCAAGCTGTTGCATTGGGATATGGATGTGGATTTGCATTTGGTGTTACCGGGGGTTATTTCATGCTTCGATATAGAAGGCCCAAATGGCTCGTGGAGTTCTTCGATGAGTTAAATTAATGAAGAACATCATGTATGTATATATATATATAGGGATCGATGTGTTGTTTGTTGGTTCCAATTAATGTGTTTACGAGTGATATTTGTAGGTTATCCATATGCTTAAATGATGTACTACAAATTAAAGAAATAAATGTTAGTTGAAGGTAAGACAATAGATCCAAACAAGATCTACACAAGAGATTAAAATAAGTTCTACGCAAACTATCCCAAAATAATATTGTAATAAGTACTAGTACTCTACGTAAACTATCCCAAAATAATATTGTGTTGAATACTTAGATTCTAAACTCAAGACAAAATGGAAGAAGACCTAACAAGACACTAAATACTCTATAGTATATTATAGTTTGCTCCAATTTATGTGTAAGATACTCTCCTCTATTTATAGACTCGAATATAGCATCTCCACATCCCAACAATATGCAAAGCAAGACCCAAAAACAATCTGTTGTGAATCAATCGACCTCAACAAGACTTCAACTATTAAAGCAATAATCAGAACAATGAAGAACCCCTTATTTCATAATCAGATGAACACAAGAAATTGCATAAAGATAAGAAATCAAGATAACTCAAGAACAAAGTATTTACGTGGTTCGATCAATTGCAAAAGCTATGATAGAAGAAGGAAGAAAGAGAAAAGTACTAAGAGGACACTTCTGATGGATGAAGAGTCCGAAGATGAAATAGAGAAAAGAGAGCAAAGAAGTATCATTCTGAAAGACTTGAAGAGAAAGAAACTGAAGCCGACAAGTCTATAGCTGAAGACTTAGTCAATGAAGAAGCTGATACTCAGGAGATTGGAGACACAAATCAAGATGCTGAAGGATTTGTGATTGAGGAAGAATCTACAGCTGAAGTGAATGTTCAACAAGAACAATTTTCCATTGTTATAGTTGAAAATGAATATTCAACCCCTGAAGAGTTCATGGAAGAAAGGAAGAAATTTGAGAGTTGGAAGGCACTGAAAGAATTTATTGAATGATTGAAGAAAGAAAAGGAAGATTTGTTTCAGTGGGTTGTTGACTGGACAAATTGCTCAACTGTGAAAGATCTCATGAAACCTAATTTTCTTGAAGAGTATCTTGCTGAGAAACTAAGGAGGAACAAGGGAAAAGGGAAAGAGATTATCATTGAGGAGCAGACTCAAAAGATCAGAATCACAAAGTCTGTAGGTGAAGCATTGAGAGTGGCTATAAGCAATGAGAAGGACCCCAATGCTGAATTCCCAGAAGCTGATTATTAGATAATAAGCTCAAGTGAAGAAGAATCTGAACATAATAGAATTGGTGAAGGAACCACTCAAGTACTGGAGACTGCTGGTCTAACTACTTTGGCAGAAAGTGCATAATTGATGGAATCTGCAGAAGTAAGTGATGCAGAGACCACTCAAGTACAAAAGGTTGAAGCTCCTATTCAACCAGAGGGAAATGTTGATGAAGTTAAGGAAGAAGATGAAGGTTATGATAAGGAAGATGACAATGTTGATAAAACACCTTGTAAGGAAGGACCCCATGACCAGGATTATGATAATGATGATCATGATTGTGGTGATGCACCTATGGGAGGAGCTCAAATTTCTCAAGTCCCAAGTGTTCAAGAACCCTTGAACACTGAGCAGGTCATTGAAGAGACAACCAGAGAGATTGATGAGGCTGATAAGGAAGGTGAAATCAAGCACTTGCAGTATTTGCTCAACTTGCACCTGCAATGTTCACACTTGAGGAAGTGTTTAAACAGGGAACCCCTCCTCTACAAAGTCTATCTGTATTTGATAGAGATAACTTTGAAGAATACTTTGAAGGAATGATGGACACTTCAGTTGATAAAATGCAAATGGTCATCACTCCTAGCAAAAGAAAAACTACCATTGAAGACTCTATAGTTGTAGAGTTGCATGCTTCAAAGAATCCCAAAGTGATGAAAGGGAAAGACATTATCATTCATGAAGCAGAATCAGAAGAAGAAGATAGTGACACACTTACAAGAATGACTCTCAAAGAGATTGTTTCAAAACTATTGCACTTTGAAGAAATTTTGAAAGGCTTAGAGTCTGGAATTCTGAAATAAGTTCAAAAGGTACCAGACACTATGATTACTGGAAGAGTGAAGAAAGGAGTGGAAGATGTTGAGAACAAGATTACTGAGAAAGGGATTGAAGAAAGAAAAGTGATGCAAGAGACTTATAATCTGATTGTTGATGATTTACTCAAGAAGAATGTTGAATTGAGATAAGAGCTGATCAAAAGAAGCAAGGATGTATCTGACTTGAAAAGATCTGTGGATGAAGTGAAGTTTGAATCATCTTGACTCAAGACTGAGGTTGCTAATTTGAGAGGAGATATAAGGACTTTATTTTAACAATAAATCAATGAAGATTGAAATTCTAAACAAACTTAACCAAGTTTTGTCACATTCTGATGCTTGCAAAAAGGGGGAAAGTTTGAGGGATTAGGAATTCAAAGAAGGTGAAGAGAGGGAAGAGCAGATTCTGAAGAATGTGAAAACTGTAAGATAATAAATGAGGAAATTGCAGCTGCAAAGTCTAAGGACTTGTCTACTAGAATTACTGAGCAGGCTGAGAGTGGAAAGAACTCTCAAGGCAAGATTATACAACTCCCTTATTCTAAGCTAGCCATGAAGCAACCACCTGTCAAGATTCATCACTCCCAACACCAACAAGCTCAACTATCTGGTGGTAAATGGGAAAGGAAATTGAAGGAGTTACAAATTAAGAAGTAAGAAAGAGCAGAAAACTTTTGAAACATTGAATGTGCAACCTTTGAGACAGGTAACACCAGAAGGAGATGAGGAGAGCAAAAAGATGCAAAATGAAGTGAAATCTCACTTTGAGATTTTATGGGAAGAGTTTGAAGCAATCAAGGATAGACATTCAGTGTTGAAGAAGATAAAGCTGAAAAAAGATAAATATAAAAAATTCAAGGATTTGAAGGGAAGTGGCAATTTGTATACTGGGGACAATACCTATTTGATAGAAGGAAAGAATGCCAAAAGGAGGAGAGCACCTGCTAGAAGGCAATTCTGATCTAAGAAAGAAGAAGAGATATTCAATGAGTATGAATTGAAAATGATGCTCCAGTATATGGAAGAAGATGAGAGAAATCATAGGTTAGTCTCTCAAGGAATCTTTCATACCAGACCTGACAGTTTAGAAGATGAAGAAGAGAAGGAAGCTGACCCAAAGCACAAAAGGAGATGAAGACTCTAGATTAGATTAGACACTATAAGTCTTTAGTTTTTAGTCTATCTAAAGTTTGTAAGTTGTATCAAAACCTTTTTATTTATTGCAGCTTTACCTTGTTTTTGCTTGCCTTTTCATATTGTTTGTATATTTGTTTGCATACCATATAATTGTTACCAATATCTCACTGCTACTGCATATTTAGTTTTTGTATTGCATAAGTGTTTTGTCATCATCAAAATAGGGCAAAATTGTTAATACCTTATTTTGATTAGATTTTGATGATAGTAAAACATATATATATTCTTGTATATACTAACTTATTTGGTTAATTCTGAGAGCTAAGGAATTTACAGTGTAAAAGGGAAGTTTACAGCTGCAAAGTTGATGACCCTACAACTAGACAACACCTAGCAGCTGTAAAGTTGTTCCTACAACTAGTTTTATATTTGCAGGAGTTGAACTGCAAGGTCCAACGAAACCTACAGTTGTGAAGACCGTTTGAAGATTAAAGTAAAAGATTATTCTCAAGAGGATTATCAAGACGTACCCTTATAGCTCAGATTAGTAAAGTAATTTTGCATCACTAAGGAGTACATAAGGAGGATATTATTCAAAAGTCTGGAAGATTGTTGAAGACTAATTTCAAAGCTGAACCATATTTAGAGGATAAAGACAAATAGTACACTTAATACTATTTTGTGTGAACGAGAATGACCACCTCACACATGGAAATTTATAGAGAGAAACATGAGTCTTATCCAGGATTCAAATTTAAATTTCTAACGAATAAGACACACCTCTTCCACAATAAATAGAAAAGCATTTCAGAGGAAGCAACAACAACAACCTAAGCAAGCAAGCATTCATTCTGAGCAAATCTACATCCAAGAAACTTTGAGAGAGAGCTCATCAGATTTTATTTTCTTTGTGATTCATAGGATAGTTGATTAGGATTTCTTAGAAAAGAATCACATTTTGTTTTGCTGTTCCCTCACACTTTATTATTCGTATTCTACTTTGTGTAGATATCTCTTTGTGAAGTTTTTGTTTTGAAACTCTTAGTGAGTTTATTGATTCTGAGTGAATAGGTTAAGTATTCTCTTCTACTTAGAATAGAAATCTTTGTGAAATCTATTTCTAAGGGAAAAAAATACTTGTAACTGATCTTTGTGATCTTGTCTTAGTGAATTTGGCACCTGAGTTGTGTAACAGTGGATGTAAAAGGTCTAATTCATAGACTCTGTGTTAGGATTATACTAGAAAGTATGCTTTTACTTTGTATAACTAAATTGAATCTTTGAGCTTTATCTGAAATAAATATTTTATCACTGTGCTTTAGATAATATGAATGTTATTTATTTATTGCAATCCGTTCAAATATAATAGTACAAGTTACACTATAGATAAATGTGGTGATCCCCGAATACCTCACAACAAGATCACATTATCAGTGTCTTGTCACAATTACTAACTTCACAACTTAGATGGGATTTCCATTGGTAAACGGTTGATGTGTAGATCCCAAATTGGCTTATGTTGACCAAGGGATTATACTAGTGCATGATGATGCACTGAAGAGGACCTACAGAGAGGTAATTCTTCCGTCACTATACATTTTTTCACATAGATAACAGAGCATAAATAACGGATATTTCTAAATCCGTTATCTATAGTTCAAATTTCTGTTATCTATGTAATGTCTGTTATCTAGTTAGAAATCACTTTGTACCTAAATAACTTATTTTACTTTTAGTTATCTAAGTAAAGTTATCTATATATAATCTTTAATAAAATAATGCATTTTAGATAACTTGTATATATATGTTATCTAATTTTTAGTTACTAATTTAAAAATAACATTAATACATATATATATATATATATATATTATATTTTTCATACTTAGAAAATTTTTGGAACATAACTAAACATCTCCAACACTTAGAAATTTTAAAAAAAATCACAATATACAATTCCCTATATCGATTCCCCCAACACTTAGAAACTTTTTTTTAAAAAATCAAAATACAATTGCCCTATTCCTCTAACACTAGAATTTTTTTCTTAAACAAAATCAGAATACACCAATGCCCTATTCCTCCAACACTTAAAAATTTTTCTTAAAAAAATCAGAATACACAATTGCCCGACCAAGACCAAGAACGCACACAATTGCCCTAATCTGAAATCGATCTGCCCTACGTACTCTGATTATCACATGGATCGATCTGCCCCAACATTAATTGCCACCATCTCCGTCTCCCCCCTAGCGTGAGCGCCGTCCTCCAGTGCAAGCATCATCCGTCTCCATCCCCTTCCAGCCACAGCGCCGTCCGCCTATGAATCTGCCTCCACCACCGTCTCCGTCCGCCTCTGCCTCCGCCACAGCGCATCCACCTTTGCCTCCGCCACCGCCATTCTGCACCAGGTATTAATTTATGTTCTCTGTCCTTTCCAATAGGTTATTGTATAAGGTAGAGGTTTCTTCGATCCTTTTTTAGGGTTTCTTCGTGAGGTACAATTATTTTTCTTTGTATTGTTGTTTTGTGCTTATACATGTGTGGGTGAATCACGTTCTGTTTTGCAAAGTTGGTTTCTGAGTTAAAAATTTAGTTCACCAGAAGTCGGGCATAGATTTTGGGGGAGATTAGCAGGTTTATTTTATTTTTTTTCACTTTTTTTGTTAGTATGAATTCACTGTCTTCTGTCGTTGGAATTTCTGGATTTCCATTTTTCCGTATTAATTATTGTTAAATTTTGCCCCTTTTTCTGTAAAACTGTGTTTCTGTTTGCTCATAAATTGGAGCTAGGTGTTGTTTTCTTTCTGATTCGTGTAAGTAATTTAATATCCTGGGAACAAGAAGCCTTGATTCCTGTCCACATTGTATGTAAATATGTATTTTTATATAAGAAAATGCGATATAATTTGTGTACTCATTTCAATGTAGGGTTCTGGTTTCCTTTTTCTTTTTCGATGAGAAATTTACTGTAGTAGTATTATGAATTTTGTTTGTCAACTTACGAGAGCACGAGCGGCCATGTAAACAGGTTTCTAGTACTGGATTGTTATGAATTATGTACAGATATATCTACATTGTCAATGCCCTACTTTTTGCTGAAGTGTGTTTGAGTTAAATAAACCTGATTGAAGGAGAAATCAAGTCTGTTCTGATACGATGTGGTATATTTGGTTGCTGAGTATGTAGATATGTATATGAAAAGAATTTGGAATGGCCCTTTCTGATTTTCCTTTCATTTACTATTTACTAAATTTTAATACTTATTTCTCAAGGAAAAAGGAATCCTGGAATTTTCACAGTATTGTACTTGTTATATAGTTTCCTTTTTTTTTGGGGGGGGGGGGGAGGGGGGTTATTGGTGCATTTGGAATTAGCTATCTCGTTTGCCATTCAGTCTGTGTGTGTTAGTTATTCATTCTATTTGTTGCACTTGTTTAAAGGGATTGTTGCCTTTACTTTGGTTACTGGCCTTTTAGCGAAGTGCCTCACTTATCAAAATCTCATGTCTTTGTGGTGACAAATTTTAACAACACATTAATGAGCAAAAGCTGAATATTTTACTCCTCTGTGCGCTTGATTGCAATTCGCACATGTGATTTATCTATTTACCTGAAGGACACAGGCAGAAGGTGGAGTCCCTGATGGAAGAAGAAAACCATTTATAACTTTTGTCTTGGGTAATAAAGTTATAGAAAAGTCTGTTTTATCCTATTTGGGTTCTTATTAATAGTTTCGCTTGATGACTCAAGTTTTTGGTCTTATTGTGTTAAATATTTCTTTATAATCATATCATATTTTTAGTTGATGCATTTGGCTGCTGTAGGTCTCTTGGTAAGAATTAGACAGTAGTGTTAAGTTTCTTTAACTTGTTCAGGTGCTGCAAACCCAGAATTCGCTCGAGGCTATAGTATTCTTACATGATATATTATATCAAACTTCCTTGAAGCTAGACATAATATGCAATCTAATAAAGCAATATTGTTTCTTCCACTGAAAAATTTCTTCTACCACTACATGTTACATTTTCTAGTACAAGTGTTTCAGTTACAAATGCGTCATATGTTTTCCACTATATTCAAAGTTTCTTCCATTTCCAAAAGTCTTCTCTATGAATTCCATAAACCCAGAAATTTCATCTAATACAGAAAATGGGTAAGAATATGCATCTTTTATGTGATATATCTCTTGCTTGATACGCCCCATCAGCTCCTATGTTTCGGCTTTGACAATGGCAGTACCCTAATTGCAGTTCCATGATTCTTGATGCTTGTTTGCCAAAATCGTGTAAGATTTCCATGCAAGTGTACGTGATTGTTGTTGTCGTGGCAAGTTAACCAAGTTAAATATCGAACACAGGGAAACGATGCCATATCAAGCAAGCATTGAATGTCTACAAAAGGCTAATAGCTAGGAAAGCAAGAAAAGGATCATGTTTTCTATCTACTTCAACAAAGCAAAGTAAATCTAGCTATCACCTCAAGGAAGTGAGCAAAAGTGGTGTGTGTGCATGGAAGTATTCCTAATATGGTTCCTTTAGTGTCCTATCCATTGTAGCATGCAAAAGGTCTCTTGGTGTCTTTATTGTGCTTTTCTTTGATTGTCCTATAGAAGAAATAATCAAACAAGTATTAAATCGTAACCAGCTGGGTGTTTTCTACATATGCATTTCCTTATGTGTATGTTCATTTTTCTGCAATGGCCCACAAATAAGTTGAGTTCCTTGTTCAGGGACAAGTAGATGATAATATAGATACAGTCAAGTAAAGGTTGAAGAATTTTGCGGAACTCAATCTGCCTATTATCAAGCACTACTCCAAGAAAGGGAAACAGACCTGCTCATATAATAAAGAACAGACCTGCTCTACTACCATTTCCTGTGCTATGCAGTATTTTTCCAGTGATTGGGCCATTGGGGTCTTTGGTTCATTTTTCTTATTCTCTATAAAATCTGATGATGCTACTTTAAAAATAATAAATGTTTGCAGATTGATGGTACTGGCTGAGAAGAGGAAATATACGAAAGGGTTCGCCCAGTTTTTGCCGCATTGAGGTATTCCAATTGTACTAGCTATTTTATAAGCATTGTTATTATGTTTCTTTATAATCAAGGACATGTGTGGTGTCATCTTCAATAGAGAACTTTTAGATAGAAACTCAGGAGGCCAGTTGCTTGATCTCTGACTGTCATGTCTCTCAGAAACACAAGAATTCACAAAAATTGTACCTTTCTGACAACTAAAACAGAATATAAGTTGCTTCCTAAATCCTAATATAATTCACCATCCTCTAAAAGTAGCTCCTTGTTTCTTTTGTTTGGTTAACTCAAGATATTACATGTATTCTCAAATCTTAATTTCCATTTTTTGTTCTTAGAAATCGTTCTATTCCTTCGCTCTCACAGAGAATGGTATATCCCTGCGTACATTTCAATTATTTGTGAAACTTTGTGTAAATCATTCAGGCTTGGTAGGTTGGTTTCTCCAGGAAGCATGGAGTGGTATTAGCCTCGTGGATTGGTGGAGGAATGAGCAATACAAACGGTTGCATTGTTGGTGTTGGCGTTGGTGTTGGAAATTGAATTAATTGATGTATTTTGACTTTTAAATTGTTCGTTGTAGAAGAATCATGTTTATCATATTTTGGACAAATTTATTTGAATTGGATGTTTGGTAATTTATATTATATAATTTTGATATCTTTTTTTGGTATATTTAATATTTGTTTTAAATTCAAAAAATAAAAATTAGGTAAAATATTGAGATTTCATATGTAAAAGATAACAAAACTTTTCATAAAAGATAACTGATATAATCAGTTATCTAATTTTTTAATACATTACAGACTTATATATTAATAGATAACTGATATATTCAGTTATCTTTGAGCAAAAATTAAAAAATGAAATATGCGTATATAACGAAAAATGTACTTTAGATAACATATATACTATGTTATCTGTACGCAAAAATAGATAACAGATATTTATGTCTGTTATCTATAATTAGGGAGCATAGATAACAGGGGCATAGATAACAGAGATATTCAACGTAGATAATGGATAATATCCGTTATCTATGAGAAAATATGTAGTAGTGCGTACTTATTTTTGGGATGAAGAATTAGACCTCAGTGGTCGTTTATTTCTAAACCTCTGTCCCTTAAATAGGACTGCATGTATCGGTGTGTAGCGCTTTAATTTGTTGTGGGTAGAGAGTTAATAAGACTCAAATACTTTGCATCTTGGAAGACACCATTGAGAACATGACAGTTGCTAAGATTTAATACAGAGGAACGTGTGCTTGGAGAGTCTTGCATGATTAGTCCCCTTGGTGGGCTCTAAACATTCGTCATACTAAATATTGCAACTGGAATTTATTTTTGGTATGTTGATAAAGAAGAGTTGTTCTTACTCCAATGTTAAGATGTTAAATTAATTAAAGCGTTCAGTATCTTGATTAATTAACGGACAAGAGAAATTTAAATACGGGAAATAATTCTTGGGAGCCATATGATTGTAATATGGGGTAAGATGGATGGTGCAACATCAATCCTACAGTGGAGTGAGATTAATGTTAATGGGTTGAATGACAATGTGCTCATGTTAGAATTCAAGGCCCATTGGGAGGTCCAATCTTAATTCTCCTAAAGGCCCCTTAAGTAGCCCAATTAAATGTCCAACAATGAACAAAGTGATTAAAATAAAAGAAATAATTTTTGTGCCCAATTTTATTGTAATTTTCGAATTTATTATGTATTGAAATTCATGAGGTATTTTATGATAAATAGATATGTAGTTAGAATACAAGAATGTCTAATAAAACCAAGAGCTCATTGAATTAATACATATATATATATATATATATATATATGTAATTTTCAAAATTTACATTTAAATATTAAGGAGGATTATTTTGTGGAAAATTTTATATTGGTAATTAGAATACTTGGTATTCAAGAATTTCCTTGTGAGGAAATAGACTTTTACTATAAATAATTTTTGGCCCACAAATTAACCCTAGAATCCTTATTATAAATATGAGCTTTGAGAGCTCATAATTCAACAACAATAGAAGCCTAATTTTTGGCCACTATAGAGTAGTAGGGCAACAAATATTTTTCTTTTCCGTGTGTTGAAATTGTTCGTATGGCCTCCCACCTAGTGTACTAGCAAGGGCAAGGGAATACTTGAGAAGGCTTATTGGATTGATCAAGTTGATCGTGTGCACCGGAAGCGAGTATCTCAAGATTTTGTCATCAAGAAGTATAATTCACTTAAACCACTTTATTCACATGTATAGGGATTTATGTGATTTTATATATTCATATGTTTTGCAAGCAAACCTTGTTGTTGTGTGTACAACTATTTGATTTAATTATGTTTAAATCATGATGTTAGTTGTGTACTTAAGTTTGTATTTAGTGTATAACTAGAATAGATCCGGGCTTCCGTGAAATTCCCCAACACTCTAAACCACTATAAACATGTTCTTCAATTTACTTTACTTTATTTATTTACTACTTTTTCTATTGCATATTTAATTTAAGTTACATTCATCATTATTTTTAAAACTGTAGACTCAATAATCACTCAGCTGTTAATTTACCAGATTCAGCGCAGGTGGAGAAATGTGTGACTTCAAGAGGAAGTGCACCGACCAATGAAGTAACCCCCGGGGTCGGGATTACTGAGGCTTCAGGAGAGGCTCCAAAGATTCCAAGGGCTGGGAAATACAAGTGGAAGATCGGGAAGACCATCAAGCCTTTGGTTACCACTGTATTCAAACGACTAGAAACCCACGCCTCAGTAATCAAGAAGTTGGGTTCTAGATCTGCGGAGCTCACGAAGGAAGTTCATGATCTAGGGGAGCAGAGGCATGATCAATTTGTGGAATTACAAACTCAGAGGAATCTGGAATTGGCTGCCAGAAAGAGCTGGACTGAGCAGCTAATTACTGATGCTCTAGCTACGCAAGAATTAAGAATGTGGGAAATTGCCCTGGAGTTTGCCACTGCTGAAGCTCAAAGAATGGTGAAGGAGTTTTGGACAATCTGAAGGAAGAGGAGGAGTCCTGGCGGAAGGTGGTTTCTGACTTTAAGTCAGATTATGACAAGCAAATGGACTCCCTGATCTCTCTCCAAACTCAGGTACAAACTTGAAATCTGAGCATGTGATTCAGGGCGAGAAGATTGGTAGTACTGTGGAGAAGATTGCCCTCCTGAATGACCAATTCGCTTCCCATAGCATCACCATCACTGATCTTTCAAAGGAATATACTGAGAGTGATGATGCCAAAAAGAGGGAAGGAAAGAAGGCTCAGAAGAAGGGGGAAACCAGAAGAAACTAAAGAGGAAGCAGACTGAAGCTGAACCTGTAATTGCTCCTCTGAAGAAGCAAAACCAAACAACTTTTCCTGAGTTGTTTGATGAACTAGAAGAATCCCTCTATCCTGATTATCCCCTGATCGGAAAGATAAAGGTGGCCACTCAACTGATAATTGAAACAACTCGACAATCCAAGAGTCTGGCGACACAGAACGACCTCCTGAAAGGCAAGGTGGAAACCCTTTCTGAACTAGTTAAAAAATATGAGAAGATATCTGAGGCTAGAGGTTCAGGAAGGAAGAGGCCAACGAAAGAAAGAAGGATGCTCAGGACTTTGGTCCAATCCCGTGGGAGCAAATTGATCAGTTTGTTCTGGCTGCCCTAATCACGAGATGGCTTCCAGCCAAGAACAACTTCGCATAACTCTTCTATATTGTCGAAAGTGGTTGGATAGTCAGCAGGATAAGGAAACTATTTTCAAAAACTGGATGGCGCTGGAGCATCCTGAGATTAGGACTGAGATTGTGTTGTTCGCTGATAAGGAAGAAGTGCAGATCAAGTGTCCTGATAACATCAAATATATGCCTCAGATGGTTGGAATATCTCATCAGCTGGACATAACAAAAATTCAGAAGGAGTCGTCGAGATTACGAAAGTAACCGGATCTCTGAACGAACTAAGGAAGATTCAGGACATCACTCTCCGCGTGCTGATGAAGTATGAATAAAAAAGAAAATAAAATATGATAAATTCTCTCTCAAAGTTTGTTGGTTGTAGATTTACTTTGAATGAATGCTTGCTTGCTCGAGTTGTTGTTGATGTTTCCTCTTAAATTCTCTTCTATTTATAGTGTAAGAGGTGTGTCTTAATGTTTTTCATACATTAGAATATCCTAGAAAGATACATTCATCTAACTTAGAGTCAAATGTTTTAAGTTGTTCTTTTCCATTATTCAGTTTGTAGCATTTGCATCAAAAAATGTGAAGATAAGAGATTTTAGTGTTCTTCCTTTCCATATCTCATATGGAGTCTTCTTGTGAGCTTTGACAATTAAACATCTATTCTGTGTATAACATGTTGTGCTTGTTGCTTCTGCTATCATTTGTTGTGGTGTTCTAGCTGCTGAATACTTATTAATGATCCCATGCATTGACAATATTCTTCAATTACCTAGTTTGTGAACTATGTTCCTCTGTTTGATCTGATTCTCACAATCATCAAATTCTTTTCATTTTGTATTCTCCTCATTAACTCTGGTAATCTTTGTAGAGTTTCACTTTTCTTCCTTAGAAATAATATCCAAGAAAATCTTGAGTAGTCATCTACTATTACTAGAGTGTCCACCACATAAATAAAATGAGATAAATTTACAAACAGTCATGTAACTTTGGACGTCTCCAGTTTTAGTCCCGTAATAATTTACTGTTCAATTTTAATCTTTTCGGTAACAAATTCAATCCTTTTATCGAGCATTTTGAATTATTGTCGAAAATTTTAAATTAATTTGAGCATTTTTATTTCTTCTGCTAAAAGACGAAAATTTATATAAAACATTTTACGGTGTGAAAAGTACTATATTTATAAAAAATTTATTACATTCTCGCGCTAATTTCATTTTTCGCTCCCAAGTATGTTACTTTTTAGGCAATTGAATGTTATTTTAAGGCAAAATGTGTGCCACAATTAGACCAAATATTTTTTTTTTACATATATATCACTTGTTTTGTAGAAATAATATTTTTTCATACAATGTAAAAGCAAAATGTGTGTTATTATAAGAAAAAATATTACCTTTTCAAAAGTATATATAATTATTTTATTTATAATAACACATATAAAATAATAAAAAATGTGTTATTACATGAATCAATATATCTAGCTTTTATGGGATGATGATTAAATTAAGAAACACATATTTGTTCTTATGAAAAATACATATTACCCTACAGTAACACATGTTTGTACATTTAGTAACACAAATTGGGGAGCAAATATGTATTAATACTATTAGAGCAAATGTGTGTTACTATCTTATGAAATATTGTTATTTGACATATATTAATTTATTTTTATAGAATAAATAGTTTATTTCATATAATATTAGAGCAAAATGTGCGTTATTTAAGAAATAATATTAGTTTTTCACAATTATTTATTTATTTGTATAGAAACAATTATTTTATTATATAATAATGCATACAAAATAGTAAAAAAAATGTTATTACATGAATCAATATACCTAAATTTAAATGGACGATGATTAAATTAAAAAATACATATTTATTCTTATAAAAGTACACTTTGTCTTACAGTAACACGGCTTTACCCATATAGTAACACGCATTTGCTCATATAGTAACACAAACAAGGGAGCAAATATGTGTTACTATTAGAGCAAATGTGTATTACTATCTAATGAAATGTTGCTATTTTGCATTTATTTATTTATTTTTATAGAATAAATAGTTTTTCATATAATATAAAGCAAAATGTGTGTTATTGTAAGAAAAAATATTAATTTTTCATAAATATTATTTATTTGTATAGAAATAATAATTTTTTATATAATAATTCATATAAAATAGTAAAAAAAGTGTGTTACTATCACTACAAAAAAATGGGTTTTAGCGACCGATTTAGCGACCGAAAATCGGTCGCTAAACACATTTACAGACCGATTTACCGACCGATTAAGGTGGTCGGTAAAACTGTGGTCGCTAACATTTAGCGACTGAATTTTCATTCGGTCGCTACCTTAGCGACCGCTAAAACGGTCGATAATTAGTCGCTAAAAGAACCGGGATTTGACCCGTTTTTGAATGTTAGCGACCGATTTATCGGTCGCTATTTATTTAATTAGCGACCGATATATCGGTCGGTAAATGTAAAAAAAATTGGGGCCAAGGTGGTTCGAACCCAGGCCTCCAGTGTGGCTCAGCAAGGCTCGAACCACTTGGCTAAGCCCCCAACATATTAACATATGCACCGCAACCTTTATTTGAGCCATATTTGGCTCAGATTAAATCCCCCAATTTCGAGCCTGTGAGGGGTCGAACACGCGACCTCTGGGCATCTCAGAGGTGGCGTGACCACTCGGGCACTTGTACATTGTTATTCATTTTTTTGCAATTAATTGTATATAACTCCAAATTGAGTCACATTTTTTTTAAAATGCTTCTAATTAAATGAGTATTGTTTCTACTTTATTTATGTTTATATATATTTCATTAAATATTATAATGTTAAAAT
>JAPKLY010000563.1:39311-114771 GCA_026898435.1 Prunella vulgaris
AAATTTATTAATTTGTTCATTTTTTTTGCAATTAATTGTATTTAACTTCAAATTGAGTCACATTTTTTTTTAATGTTTCTAATTAAATGAGTATTGTTTCTATTTTATTTATGTATATATATATTTTATTAAATATTATAATGTTACAAATTTATTATTTAATACTACAAAAATTTATTAATTTGTTCATTTTTTGCAATTAATTGTATTTAACTCCATATTTTTTAGTCACATTTTTTTTAAATGCTTCTAATTAATTGCTTGTTAGTTCTAATTTGTTTATGTATATATATATTTCAATAAATATTATAATGTTGTAAATTTATTATTTAACATTACGAAAATTTATTAATTTATTCAATTTAAAAATACAAATACAATTCGTTCAAAATTTTCACTTTCTTTGGATTTTTATATAACCATTTGAAACCATTTGAAACTAATTATTTTACAGTACTAAAATTTAAACATTCAACATAATTTAAACATTCAATATCCCATAAAAACATCCAACATAAATAAAATAAAATTAATTGTTCAACAAAAAAAAAACTAATGTGACGAATTAAAGCCGTCGTCGTCACCACCAAGATCGACTTCCTCCTCATCGTCATCGTCATCAACCTCAGGTAGAGGTGGTGGAAGATCAGGAAATTTGGGGACGTTCCAACCCATCTCTTCGGAGGCAGACTCAAGCCAATTCTTCATCATTCTCGTCAGGTCCTCCGTTTGCTTCATCCTATCTTTCATCATCTTCCCCTTTGTTTGATATTTCTCTAATTTCTTTCTCACGTCGGAGAGTTGACTTTCGACGTGGGAGGAGGGGTGAGAGTCGAGGGAATAGGAGGAGCTCCCCTTCTGTGATAGGCGGACAACCTTACTGTGACTGCCCAATCCTAGATACTTCCCCTTCTTTGGTTTGACCAAATTCAGAAAAATTTGGTCCTCGTCAACAGGGGCGGGGGTAGGATTCTCCGGGGTGGGTGCCGATGCCGTCTGAGCCTCATCGAGGGCCTGCCTCATCTGATTCTGAAATTAAACAATAATCATAATTATAATTTAATATTAATTAGTATAATTCATAAAATAATTAATTAGAACAATAATTAATTATAATAAAATACATACGTTAAGCTCGGTGGTGCGGCCATAAGTCGACTGTCCACTCTCCCCAACCGGGTGAGCAAAATGCATCTCCTGGATGAGGCTGGGCTTAACTCCGTATGCATGCTCCTGTACAAAAATTTAAACTTTTTAATAAAGTAAAATTAATAAATTTAAATGTGAGTATATTAAAAAATTAATTAAATACTTACAAATGCGAGAGCATGCTCGTAAATCGACCGGGAGCCTGCTCAATGTATGGCTATGCCTTGCCCGGTGGGGTCGCTCATCATATTTCTTCTTGCCGCCTCGGCCCTCGCAACATGCCTCGGATCATTCCAATACTCGAGGAGTCCCTCCCAGATATTACGGCCCTCTTCGTCCGTCCCCATATTCTGAATGATCCCCTCCTTCAGCCACTTGCCTTTCATCATGTGGACCAGGCACCAAGACAGTGAGAAATATGTGTTGAGGCTTCATGCACAACCAAGGAGGTAGATTGTACGGAGTCAGTAATACAGGCCACAACGAATACTTCTTCCCGTGCATACTGAATGGAGCAAATCCGTCTGTGCACAGGCCAAGCCTCACATTTCTCTTCTCACTTGCAAAATCTGGAAACTCTCTATCAAGATGTATCCACGCATTAGAGTCAGCAGGATGATGCATCTCTCCGGAATTCTCATTAGAACACTCCTCAGCATGCCATCTCATGTCTTTTGCAGTAGCACTCGACTGATACAACCTCTCTAGACGAGGAGTGATGGGAAGATAATACATAGACTTGAAAGATGTCTTCTTCCTACGATCTTAGGGTTTGAACCTAGGGTAGTTGCACATCCTGCACTGATCGATGCTCTCGTCGTCGCCCCAAAATAGCATGCAACCGTTGGTACAACAATCAATCTTCTCAAATGGTAAACCCATATCCTTCAAGAGCCTCTTACTTTGATAGAAATTTTCTGGTGCTATGTTCTCTTTAGGTAGGGCCCGTTTGAACAACTTTGCAAATTTATTGTACACTTTCTGACTGACTTTGCCTTCAGTTTTGATGGACAACATCTGAGCATTGAATGATAATTGTGTCTCAGTATCACAACCAGGAAACAGCTTCTGATCGACAGATTTAAGCATCTAAAAAAATCTCTGCGAACGAGGATTTGGTTCCTCTTCCATGTGGTGACCACCCAAACCAGACTCATCAATCATCGTATGATAGCTTTGGAATTCATCCACCGGTGTCTCAGTGCATGGAATAGACGAATCACGGCTCGAACCACCAATCTCAAATCTCTCACCTCCACTGCTACGAAACTGATCATAGAAGGCAACCACTGTTTCAAGATTATGATTCCACCGAGCTTCGCCATGTACAGTCCAATTGTAATAGTATGGAGTAAAACCAGACATCACGAGATGAGTTAGAACCTCATCAATGCTCAAAAATCTCTTGTTACCGCACTTTTTTTTTGAACAAGGACATCTAATCTGGCCATTCATATCCATGCAGTGTGGATTACCAGAGGCAAACGCAGTAAACTCATGAATTTTCTTGTAAAATTCAGGGTTGATCAATCCTTGTATCAGACGAGGGATTTCATACATCCAACGACGATCAGGGAGTTCCATCTGATTTAAATTAAGAATATACCACATTAGAATTATAAAAAAATTCGCCAGAGTTTCGACTATAAACAAGCATATCCGATTTTTTAAAACAAAAAAATCCAATATATATAATCAAACATCAATTACACATAAAAATTCTAACAAATTAAATTAAATAATTAATGTACAACGTGCAAATAATATTAAACTTAAACGGTAAAAATGTAAAAACGTACGGTCAAATTGAAGCAACGAGCACAATGTGACAATGGACCCGAACGATTACAACCAACACGTTGAAATAATATAATTCTTCACATTTCTGAGATTTTTTAAGGTTTTGGGGGTAAATTTTCATGAATGAAAAGGAAAGAAGAGGGCAGTGGATGTTCTATATTCGAAGTTTAGCGACCGCTTTTTTTAATTTACCGACCGAAAATTCGGTCGCTAAATGTAAAAACCGAATCGGGCAATAACTGCCCACCTACCCGCTTTCGGTTTTTAATTTTAGCGACCGAAAAAGCGGTCGCTAAAATAAAAATAAGTTACAGACCGCCTAATCGGTCGGTAATATTGTTGACTAATATTGACTGACAATATTACCGACCGATTTCGCGGTCAGTAACTTATTTTTATTTTAGCGACCGCTTTTTCGGTCGGTATTTTCGTTGAAAAATTTAGGATTTGACCAGTAGTCAAAATCGGTCGCTAATCGATCAAAAATTGGTCGCTAATTAATTATTTAGCGACCGATTTCAGTCGGTCGGTAAAAAGCGGTCGCTAAATTCCGTCTTTTTTGTAGTGTATATGAATCAAAATACCTAATTTTAAATTGATGATGATTAAATTAAAAAACATATATTTATTCTTATAAAAATAATTTTTTTCTTACAGTAACACGAATTTACCCATATAGTAACACACATTTGCTCATATAGTAACATAAACCAGGAAGCAAGTATGTGTTACTATTTAGAGTAAATCTATGTTACTACCATATAAATGTTGAAATATATAATTTTAAAATTGAAAGAGTGAAGAAATATTTATGAGGGGGCGTCGGGGTTTCTTAGTTAGTAGCATTACAGAGGCTCCTAAAGGTGAGAGAGAGAAGTTGGTGTGTTGAAAATTAAGATTGTGTTAGAATTGATATGTATATTGATTCAAAACTTACTCCATTCGCAATTTTGAAGTGATAGTTAGTTTTTTATTGTTATATATATTATATGAAGGTCGCAGTAAAACTAATTGTTATATAGATTATATGAAGGTCGCAGGATCCGTGAACTTTTAAGCGGATCCGCCATTACTTTTTTTTTTTTTTTAAGTATATTTCACACCGTGAAACGTTTCACATGAGAGTATCTCCTGCCCAAATGATGATTCGAGCACATAATATCACATCACATTAAAAAAATATAAATATATTTCATTATATTTTAAATGCCAAATAAGGGATTAAGGAGTTTTTTTTCTTTACTTAATTACATTATTAATTTTATTTTATTTTACATCTAATTTTTTTATAATTATTCCTCCGGTTCCATTTTTATTTATTTTGTTTGATAATGGTGCAAAAAGTGTGCTACTGCTAATAAACTGTTCACAAAAATCGGAGAAGAGTTGACTAAAAAGTAGTTGTTTAAAACAAAACATAATAAATCATTATGACATTGAGAGTAAGCATAACAAAATGCACTATTCCAAAAAAAAAAAGAATGTTTATTAATATAATCTTGATACATATATGGGATATACCAAAGCAGTTGTTGATGGAGAATTGGTCTGCTGATTGAACATAAGTAATGTAAATGAAAAATTCACACTTCACTCACTATTATTCTCTAGATATATTCTAAAGATGTCCCGTCTAGTGACCTTTTTTCTACAAACGGGGCATTTTTTTTGGTGGTTCAATGCCTCTTGGATGCAGCTTCTACAAAAGACATGGCCACACCTTGTTGTTGTTTCTTCCACCAAATCGTCTTTGCAGATTGGGCAACTGTATTTTACAGCTCCTTGCCCCGATCTGCGCTGGCACTGATTGGATGATTCGGGTATATCTTCATGATCCTTGTAACATTGAGGATAAATATTAGGGTCACTTACATATTGGTTCAAAAAAATTATCATATTTACAAATTTCTTCAAAGTATTTGCACAACAGCATGTTTTTTTTTTTTTTTGCACGAAAGCATTTTTTTTTTTTTTGCACGGGACCAATATGTAGTTTTTGTCAATTTGTTGAACCATTTTGTACTTTTCCCTAAATATTATTTCATAAAATAAATATAAGTTATGGTATTATGTGATGATTACACTACTCATGAAATATTCATGATGACTCATTATTCAAGCATTGTAGTGACTTAAGAACAGTTAAAAAATGGTGGAGCAAAAATAAAATATTATGATTTAATTAGTTAGGGTACTAATTAGAGGAGCAAAGAATATGCAATATCTAAAATTTGCACGTACTAGTATAATAGTATTGTCGAATTTTTTTGTTGCACGTGCTGGATTTAATTTGATATTTTAACCTTATTGTAATTAAAGTTTTTTTAGACCTAAATATTATCACGAATTTGAATTTGGTCCATGTGAATTACACATTTTAATATTGATTCTGTAAATTTAAAAAATCTTGATTTTAGTCCTTTTAAAAACTTACAAGACCAAAATCACATTTGATAAAATGATTTAGTTAGGATCAAGACTTATTGGATAGTATAAAAGTTTAAATTGGAAAACATGGGTATATTTAATTCCTAGAAAATCCTCATCAATTAGAGATAATGAAATTAAGATAGAGAATGAGATAATATATATGTTTCAGGTAATTACAATAAACTTTAAAGCTAAGAAAGGATATATTCTATGTAAACGATAATGATAAAATTATAAGAAGAAAATTTAAGAAAAAATGATAAAATTATATATACTACCTCCCATCCTCCAAGCGAAAAGTGGGCACGATTTTTAAGAAAAAATGTAATGAGTAGAATGTGCATAATGTAGATTGTGAGTTAGATATTTTGAGGGTAGAAATTTAAATGAATATTTCCATTAGGGGAGTATGCAAACTTTTATAGATCAAATTAAAAAAAAAAATATGCAAATTTCTATGGAACGGAGGTAGTATGTATTACTTCAAAAAATTAAGGTATATTTTTTCACTTGCACAAATTTTTGAATAGAGAGTTACGAATTATATATATCAACGCACCTCGAAATCACGCCATCCTTCTCTTCCCACACGACTTTCATAAAAATTCGCAATATCTTCTTGAAGATTTGTATCATTAATGGCACCCAAATTTGCTGCAATTACATGAAAAATGAAGTTACTAATTTCCGAGCAGTAGCCAAAGTTAAATGCATTAGAATTACAATATTATTTTCAGAATTACAAAGAAGTAAAATCATTGTTTACGATAGCTCCCTCATTTAAATATAGATTTAAAAGCATTCTCTCAGGTAGAAACCCAAATCTTCCTTAGACAAGATCGTTAGGTATATATAATAGAAAACAATAGCGGGCCGCATCCCAAGTATTTTTGATCCGCTATCAGTCACTCAACAAAAATAGAGAGAGAAAAATCTAACAAGAAATAAGACAACACAAGAATTTACGTGGTTCGATCAATGCGATCTACGTCTACAGAGATCTGGGCACACTTCACTATTAATACGGAAACAAATACAGTTTACAACATTCACTAAATACTCAAAAACACAAAGTTTTACTATTCTTGAGCTTGTCTCTGTAATTCTAACATGAAGATACAATCTCTCACAGTAATTCTCAATACTTGCATATATATATATATATATATATGTGTGTGGTAGAATGATGATTCTAGAGAACTAATGCCTAGTTGCAATATATATAAGCGTGATCTAACTCATTAGTTTGAATTAGTTACTAAGGTAGTTACTTAATTTTAACATATTCATGTATGTATATATATAATATTCAAAATACTGGCCAGTTTATTTATTTCAAAAAGAATTGAGGATCAATTATTCAGTAAAGGAAGATAATATTTTTAGTCATCATGTAATTAGTTATCCATATTTCAAAATTGAAGATAGTTCTGCAGCACTAATATTTTGATATTTTAGTCTTCTAATCGACTAAAGAGTAATCAAAAAATATATTAAGAAGTGAAGGTTAAGGGACTAAATATGTTCAATCTATTAAAGTCTCGTCAAGATGAAAATTAATTAAAATAAGCATAACATATTGAACTAAATATCAACTTTACTTTTTCTCTAATTCAATATTATCTTCCTTAGCATACCTGCGACTTCTCTTGTAGTTGCAACATTGGCATATGGAATTTGTGGTCTTGGCTGAATTCTTCTTCGCTGGTTGACAGCCTGAAATGATACTTGAAATTAGAGCAAAAAATGTGAAATAATTTACAGAGACATGTATATATATATATAAAGATAATAAGATTTCCGTATGTCCTAAATACAAAATTCTTACATGTAAGAATTGTTCGCGAGAGATTATTTGGATTTCATCGTCAAAACTCGAATTATGCTCCAAGTTTATGTTTGCATCTTCACAATGGGGTGGATTGTTGAGATCAAAATTGTGAATCATCTATACTTACCAAAAAAACCCAAATTGATCAAGAATTTCGTTTCAAAATATTTGTTCATTCATGGATAATACATAGAGTATGGTATTCGTTAATTGTTCTTACAAAGTTATGAATTTGTGAATTACTGTAATGACCATCCAAGAAGTAAAACAATAAATAATTATATTAATATGTGAAAAAAAGGCGCATATTATATGAAAATGTCGTAATATAGAACACTTAGGGCAAACAACAATACAATGATTTTCATTGAACTCGTGAAGTCTAATAAAAAGTATTGTAAAAGAAAAGAAACCTAACGCCGTTAAACACGTGTTGATCATTTTAACGATGATTACAAAAAAATTATATAATTACGAAACAAATCAAGATATTTTTTAAAAAGTAAAATCATGACTTGACGCACTCACAAACTCATGACATTGATTGATGTTATAATCACTTCGCCAACAAATATTCCTAATAAAGAGAGATCAAAATAAATATCACAATATAAATGATAAGTAAAGAAAGAACTGTACGGATTTCATTAAACTAAGTCAACGCAAACGATGTAGATCATTAATGACGATTACTCTAAAAACTAATAAAAATAAAAAGATATATATTTTTGATAAAAAAATAATTAATAATCATTGCACAAAAGAACTAATGGAAACCCTAACTTATGAAATCAACATTTATGTGTATATATATATTTATATTATATTAATCTAACAAATTCACAAACATAAACAATAAAAAATTACAAAATAAGGATAGGGATGAGTCCTAATAATTATATATTTTTTTAAAAAGATCAATATCATTGCTAGAGTAACAGAGGTACTCGAAAGAGTTTAAAACAGAGGGACTATAAAAATTACACACAATTCGATCAAACTCCAATTAAGTATAGCACACACTAGATTCCAATATTGATGTGATTCTCAAGGAACAAGAGTGTGAAAATTTAAATTAATAAAGATAATAATAAAATATATATATATATATATATATAAGAGATTTAATTCCATATACATTGGATTTAATTTCATTAAATCACATTCTTTTTTCATATGCAGTGGATTTAAATCAATTAAACCACGTTCTATTTTATTAAAAATGAGAATTTTTTTATTCAACATGGTGAAATAGCTAGAATGTTACTGTATCAATTTCGTATGCTTCTCTATGTAATCTAACTAGAGTGTGAAGATTTAAATTAATAAAGATAATAAAGAAAAGAATATATATATAAGAGATTTAATTCCATATACATTGGATTTAAATCAATTAACGTTCTATTTTATTAAAAATGGTGAAATAGCTAGAATGTTTTCGTATGCTTCTCTATTTAATCTAACTAGATCTGAAATTAATCACTTTTAAAATGAGAATGTTGTATCAATCAAAAGGAAGGAACTCAAATTGAGCTTAATTAATCTCACGTCAACAACAAGGATTTAAGGATGAAATGATTAACAAATTGAAAATTAGAAAAGGAATCTACTCTCAAGACTAATAGGGTGTGTTTTGTTTGATGGACTAAATAGTCAATCCCACAAACACAGGATTATTCCTGCCAAAACATGTGAGATCGACTATTTAGTCCATCAAACAAAACACACCCATAGTAGTTTTACAGATTATTAAAAAAAGTTGAAGAGATACGAAAATAAGATCATACCTTTGCAGATCTTTGATGAAACCTCACGGCCGGGCCGCGCTTCAACAATTGAATGAGATGTAATATTCTTACTCTAGCTTGCACAAGGTGGTATAAAATAATGATGGTAATAATGTGACCTACCAAAATCTTTACAGCATAATGTAATTTCTCTTTTTAGCCAATATTTAATGCAATAGATAAATTCAAATTTATTACCAGATTGAGCATATTAATTAAGGAATCTATCTTTTTTCTTTTTTTTCCACATAGATTATACACCTTTTATCAATTTAGTATATGTGCATTCCTTTTATTAAATTTATCAAGAATTTCGTTTCAAAATATTTGCTCATTCATGGAAAAATATATAGAGTATGGCATTCGTTAAGTGTACATGCAAACTTAATGAATTTGTGGATTACTATATATAATGACCATTCCAGAAGTAAAAAATAAATAACTATACGACTATGGTATTTAGAGACATAGTATTTATATGGGAGTGTTTTGTATATGAAGAATTAGAACAGGTGGAAGAAGAATTATTTTTAGTGAAGAAACAGTGGATAACAAACATAGGACATCTAGTTGAGAAATTTGAGAGGTGAATTTTAGATTCCTCCAATTTCAGTTTATATTAGTTCTAGATTTTTAATTTCTAGAAATTTCTTTATGCTTCATCCTCTTTCTATTACAAGTATTCGACACTATATTCTCGTTTTTACTAGCTAATTCTATTTTTTTTCTTTTATCTTACAAAATTAGCACCATTTTACTAAACTATACTATTTGCTAGATTATCTAGAAATATACTCCTCCTTGATGCATATTTCTGTAACTCCAATTTTTTCTCATAGTGTCTTGAACTTTTCACATGGTAGTGCTTTCGTAAATATATTTGCTAACTTTTCTTCAGTCTTGCAGTATTCCATCTAGATTTTTTTATTTATTTATGCGTCGCGAACATCTACATTTCTTCTATTATGTCCTTCATCTATTCTTTTTGCTGAACCGTTTTATCCCACGGATTGTTAGTTATGAATTTGAGCTAATTAATCGTTGTAATAGAATTGAAGCTCATGAAAACTGAATTGCTTAAATGCCAGAATTGATTAACTGAATCGGTTGAAAACGGCCAATTAAATACTGGGCTTTGTTCGTATTCGGAAATTGTATAAATTGATATAATTTTTCCTTTGATTAGCACGTGAGGTTAGTCGATTTCGAATATCAGGGTTCTGACTAAGAGTTGAGAGAATTCAAAAAATTTACTAAGGCAATTGTTCTATAATCTATAAATTCTTCATCAAATAGTGGAGTTTGAGTGTTGTTGATCATGTGGATATAGGTTTTATAATTGAACCGCATAAATCTCTTCAGTGTTGATTTTGCTCATTATTATTTAGTTTGTTCTTACTTAATTATGTCTTCAATTGGTTCTTTTTTTTTTGGATTAATTTTTTATCAAATTTTCTTTAACAATTGACGCCGTCTGTAGAAAACGAATATTGAAGATGAAGCTCGAGATAGAGAAATTCAGTGGCAGGAACGACTTCAGTACGTGGAAGGTAAAGATGAAGGCCTATTTAACTCAACATGGTTTTACCTTGGCTTTGAAGCCATGTGATAAATGGCAATTGTCCTCTGATGAAGATGCCCAAGAGAGGATGACAGAAATCAAGGAGAAGGGACATAGTGCCATCACTTCTACACATTTAAGTTTGGAGAACTCCACTTAGAGAGCTCTAATTAAAACCGCTCTCTAATATTTCACTTAGAGAGCGGTTTGGAACCGCTTTACAAGAAATTGAACTTAGAGAGCAGTTAAAAAGGTTCCAAACCGCTCGTATTAATAAATAGTAAAAAAGATTACAAATGTGATTATTTTAAAATTTATTTATAAATATTTTAATTAAATAATATAATTAAAAGTAATATTTTATATCTAATTATAATAATTAGAAAATATATACAACTAATAATTTAAAATATATGTAATAAGGAATAAAATAAAGACATAAAATAAAAATATATAAAATAGCTTAATATATAATCAAGTAATCTAGCTCAATCGGTTTAACAATATACGTAAGATATCTCATATACTCGGGAGGTCGCGTGTTCTAACCCTCATGGGCGCGAGAATTGGGCCTAAAAAAGTTATAAATTGGAGAGCCCTTATAACCGCTCTTTAAGTGAAAAAATAAGGATTCTCCAAGCCCAGATAAGAAGAACAAGTAGGTTGGAAAAAGAAAGTGTTATCTCTGTCATGAGGTGCATTATCTCATAAAGAACTATCTTGACAAAAACAATTAGAACCATGATGCTCAAGGGAATGTTGTTGTTGTGGAAGATGGTTATGATAGTGCAGATGTGTTGATGGAGAATCATGACAGGCTACATTATGAATGGATCTTGGCTCAGGCTGGAATGACCTCTATTCTTCAATTGGGAGCACTGTTTTAGTGTCATCTGACTCAGTAATGAGTTAATCGGATGTGAATCTGTGGCATAGAAGGTTAGAACACATTGGAGAGAGAGGTCTCCAAGAGTTGTCCAAAAGAAATGTTATTCCAGGTGCCAAGATCAGCAAGCTTGAGTTCTATGAGAACTTTATTTTAGGAAAAGACAAGAAAGAAATCATTTTAGAAGGGTAAGCACACCAAGAAGGAGGTAACAGATAACATTCACTCAGATGTTTGAGGGCCTACAAGGGTTGAAACACATGGTGGAGGTAAGTATTTCCTGACACTGATAGATGATTATTCTTGGAAAGTGTGGGTGCATATATATTCTGAAGCATAAGATTGATACATTCTTGAAGTTTTAAGTGTGGGTGCACATATATTTTGAAGCATAAGATTATTTGTTTAAAAATTTAAATCAATTCAAGGTCTAATCAAATATAATTTCTTTAAATTTAAAAAAATGTGTAATCAAATTTTAATTATTCATTATTATCATAATTATGTTAGTCCTTAAAAGAGGGAACTAATATGATCATGTTTATAAGGAGCCAAATATTAATTAAGAAACAAAATAGTCAAAGATGTAGATTTGTGAAGATTTATTTTCATTATATATATATATATATTTAGCAAATTCAGTTTTCAAATTTATGATTGACAACTTTTTACGAAAAATTAAAAAACATGTTTGTTTGAAGTTATTTTTTTATTAATCAGGCAATTATTTTGATATCTCATGTCTGGCCCACCACTCTCTCCATTCTGCTGCACTTTCTCCCATCTCATCCTGATACTCCCTGAATAAAAGTGCTTCCACTATAAGAGATTTTGGATTTGAATGTGTTGAGTCAACAATGATTGTTTGAAATCAATTGGAATAAAGAAATTGAAGAACACCAAGATTTACGTGGTTCGATCAGAAATGATCTACGTCCACGGATGAGGGCACCTATCTTACTAATCAATGGAAGATGATACAAATTACAAGTATTTTGGATCTCTCAAGTATGTACTGTGTTCACTCTATCTCTATACATATGTGCGTATATATATAGGAATATGGGAACCCTAATTAATGCAAGTGATCGTAACCACCTAATTCTATGGGAACCCCAATTCTATGATCAGTTGAGTAGTTGTGGAGGTGAGAGATTTGAGATTGGTAGTTCGAGTTGCGACCCGTCTACACCATTGGATGAGCTAGATGAATTCCAACGGTATCATACGATGATTGATGAGTCTGGTTTGGGTGTTCACCACACAGCCATGGAGGAGGAACCAAATCCCCATTCAAAGAAATTTTTCGAGATGCTCAAATCTGTCAATCAAAAATTGTTTCCTGGTTGTGATACAGAGACTCAGTTGTCATTCAAAGCTCAGATGTTGTCCATAAAAACTGAAGACAAAGTGAGTAAGAAAGTCTACAATCAATTCGCAAAGTTGTTCAAACGGGCCCTACCTAAAGAGAACACATCGCTAGAAAATTTCTATCAAAGTAAGAGGCTGTTGAAGGATATGGGTTTACCGTTTGAGAAGATTGATTGTTGTACCAATGGTTGCATGCTGTTTTGGGGCGACGACGAGAGCATTAATCAGTGCAGGATGTGCAGCCACTCTAGGTTCAAACCCTCTGATCGTAGGAAGAAGACATCTTTCAAGTCGATGTATTATCTTCCCATCACTCCTCGTCTAGAGAGGTTATATTAGTCGAGTGCCACTGCAAAAGATATGACATGGCATGCTGAGAAGTGTTCTAATACGAATTTCGGAGAGATGTGTCATCCTGCAGACTCTAATGCATGGAGACATCTTGATAGAGAGTTCCAAGATTTTGCGAGTGAGAAGTATTCTTTGTGGCCAGACGGATTTGCTCCATTCGGTATGCACGGGAAGAAGTATTCTTTGTGGCCTGTTTTGTTGACTCCGTACAATCTACCCCATTGGTTGTGCATGAAGCCTCAACACATATTTCTCACTACGTTGGTGCATGGTCCTCACAACCCGAAGCATAAACTGGATGTCTACCTTCAGCCGTTGATTAAAGAGTTGTTATATTTGTGGCATTCGGGAGTAGAGAAAGGAGAACTTCACGTTACGGGCTGCAGTTTTATGGACCATCAGCAACTTTCCAGCATATTCTATGTTATCTGGGTGGTCGACAGCTGGAAGACTAGTGTGCCCGTACTGCATGGATGAGTCTGATGCATTTTATCTTCCAAAGAGTAAGAAGATATCATGGTTCGACAACCACATGAAGTTTCTATGTGATGATGATCATGCCTTTCGGAGGGACAGACAGAATTTTCTAAAGGGTAGACCTCCTGTAAATCATCCAAGGCCATGAGTTCGAACAAGTATTTATACATTGTTTATATTTTAACCAGTACTTAATTATTATAAGAGTTTGATGTATTTAGTTTAACAATACGCATTTTATTTTAGGTGATTCGTAACTGACTTGTGGGAAACGACTGAGGAGCACGCAATGGAACACAATAAACGGATCCCAGGAGGTTGGAAGAAGAAGAGCATCTTTTGGGACTTGCCTTATTGGAGTAAATTATTGATTAGACACTACTTGGATGTGATGCTTATAGAGAAGACTGTGTTTGGTAACTTGTTCCACACGATTTTGAATACCGAAGGCAAGACCAAAGACACTGCAAGATCCAGACAAAAGTTAAGTCAGTTCTGTTCTCGTCCTAGTCTGTCCAGTGCTCGACGACCAGGTGAGTTGCCACAAGCATGTTACCAAATTTCCAAAGTAGAGAAGAAAAAATTATGTCAATGGGGGAAGGAATTGCGCTTTCTGGACAATTACGTGTCGAACATGGGTAGGTCGTTTGAGCCAAAAACTGGGAAGATCGGTCCGATGAAGAGTCATGACTGTCATATTTTTATGCAGCGGTTGCTACCGATTGCCTTTCGGTATACACTTTCGAAGCATGTATGGAGTGTCATCACATAATTGAGTCTATTTTTCAGAGACTTAACGGCCTCAATGATTAAAGTGGATGACATGCAGCGTTTGGATAGAGACATCCCTGTTATATTGTGCAAGTTGGAAAAACTTTTTCCACCCAGTTTCTTTGACTCGATGGAGCACTTATCTGTTCATTTACAGTACGAAACTTTACATGGTGGTCCAGTGCAGTATAGGTGGATGTACCCTTTTGAGATGTAAGTGTAAATTTATTTACTTGTTTGTTTCTTTCTAATTTTTATGTTATTTTATTGCTCATTAAATATTGAATTTACTATTTTTAGATATATCCACAACTTGAAACGTAATATTGGAAATACAGTACACATTGAAGAATCCATTGTTAATGTTTATCTTACTGAAGAGGTTGGTACATTCTGTTCTTATTACTTCGGCGATCAAGTTCAAACGAGGATCAGAAACGAGCCTTGCAATGACTAGCAATTTGTGTTCGCACACAAATGCACTTTTCTACAAGTGTATAGGATCGTGTAGTGGTAAGCTGACCAAGTTATAAAATATCGAATCCACGGGAAGCAATGAGACAAGTCTAATCCTAAGAATTGTGTGTGAGTCTTGGAATCAAATAAACAAGAATGAAAATGCAAGTTTTAGTTTCTATCTAATTACTAACTAAAGCAGATAATTGAAATGAATCAAGAATATGAAAATAACAACCTAATCTAAAACGTGCAGAAATAATGAGATGCTTCGGGTGAAATCCGTTAAGTACCAATTACAATCGATTGCTTAAAATTCCTTTATAAAGGTTATCTAATGAGTAAGCCAAACATTAATGTCCTGCTAAAATAGAACTCTCATTCATATCTCAACACCCTAGTGGTCTTGTTCTTAGTTTCTAAGCATTTCTCCATGTCAAAGGAACCTTAACTCAATCCTAGAATCCATTACTATCAAGTAAATAACTTTACCATTCTCACTCAACTCTTATTTTGTCGTGACTATGACTCAATTATTCATCAATAGAAATTAAAACCCTAAGTATCTCAGTGACCTACTAAAAGGACTCATCTCATCAATAATCCTTCAAAAAAAATTAAAGGCAAAGACTATAATTGTTCATTATCTTCCTTCACCCAAAGCAAAGGGCCTAACTCATGACTAAGGTATAACAGAATTAATAATATGCATAAATCCTAATTAGAACATGAAATAAAAATCAAAACGAATAAGAAATTAATTTATGAAAATATCCAAAACAAGAATTAAAAGTGCAGTAGAAGAAATAATTCGTAATCCTAATGAAAAAGTGACGAAAATAACTTTGTTTAATCCCTATATCTACTCTAAAACCTACTGCCCTAATGTCCTAACTAAAGCTTGATTCCGTCGTGATACTGCTTTCCCTCTTTTATTCTGTAAAATCCTCCCAGTAAACTGGGCCTTTGTGAATAACCAATTTGGGCTGTTGTGAATAACAAATTTGGGCTTTAACAGAGTTGGGCCCAAGATATAATCAATTTGGCAGAATAATTAAGTGGAATGGGCCCAAATTTATCTTCCATGTACCTGCGAACAGAGGCGGTGATAGTTATTTACGATGACGGTTTCCGGCGGTTATTGGCTTGGTTCCGGATCAGCAGCGGCTATGGTTGACGCTCTTTTCCGGCGAGAAGGACCTTCAATCAGCAGTTGGAGTGCGACGCGGACATCACATAGGTTGAGAAGCGGAACAGAGAGCTTTCCGGTGAGTACAATCGCATCTACTATGAGCAGAGGCGGTGAGGTGTCGGATTCTGGTTCGAAACAGAGAAGGTGCTTCGCGACAAGATTTCCGGCAATTTCAGTCCGGCAAGCAGATCGGCTGGGTTCCGGTTGCTGTGCGACGGTGGTGGTCGCGACGGAGTGGTAACAGGAGCGACGGAAAGAGGCGGTACAGCTTGGGGTGTTGTCTTGGTTTCCGATCGGCGCGAAAGGATTCGCGATCGGGCGTGGTGGTTCCAGGTGTCGAGCGATTTCCGGCAAGAGCTTAGATTGGCATTGGCTGTTGGCGGTTTCCGGTCTGTGGACTCGACGGTTGGGACGGTGGAACTGCTGGGCAGAGGTGAAGAGGCGGCAAGGATGGTGCTTGCTGTGCATTTGTCGCTGAAGGGGACGGTTCACAGGGTGTTGAGTTTCATTGTGGTTTGTTGGTGGGCAGAGCAGTAGGTTGGGATTCTTTGTGATCTTGAAACAGAAGTGTGCATAGATGTGGTCCCGTCCCTGGAATGACAAGTCTGTGTACTGCAAAATTTGTAATTCAAATTAAGTTAAAAGGTTCATAAAATTATCTCCATTAATTAAATGATCAATAATTAATAAAATTCTTGAAATCACTTAAATAAATGAATAATAATTTTTCAGATCTCAAATAACAAAATAGTGAAATAGATATCAATTAAAGTCCTAAATGTATACAAAATTTTAGAAATTTATCTCAAAATGAGCACAAATTGATGCAAATATGACCTTAATCACGCAACTATGATGGTCGCGCAGAAGATCATCCTCTTCGTGAGTTCGATGGTATGCTGTCGGTATTCTTACATGCTGGTCGACCACTCGGTAAGGGGACCAAACGGTATTTCCAAAATGACTGGGAAGAAGAGACGATACATTCGTATGCTTTGATGAATACGCCCTAGGTCAAACCATACATACAGTGAGTTTTATATTTTTAGTCATATTTTGAAGTTATGTTAGTATTTTAATACTAGTGTTTCTGATATGTAAGGATGTTTTGTGAGCAAACTCGTCAACAATTACCAGGCATCACAGAAGTAGAGGTGTATGATGCAGTACGCAACAAATTCATGTTTTGGTTCCAAAAAATGGTATGTAACACTATCTCATATTATATATTCGCCACAAAGTTAATATTATTAATCTTGTAATAATTTTATATTTGTAGGGACTAAGTAATCAGCTTTAGAATCCACATCTTGAAGCTTTGAGCAAAAGACAACTACGACAAGTGACATGTTATAATGGGTACTATGCAAATGGTTTTAAATTTCACACACCTGCGTATGCTTCAGTAAATGGGAGGAGGCCATGAGTCCTCCCTTTACCAGAGATTCGAGCCCCCGAGTTTCTGATGCCCCCGCCCTCCCAGTCTCATGAGGCCGGATCTTCATCGCAGCGACACCCTCTACGTGAGACCCGGGAGTACATTGAAGTAAAGGAGAGACAGTAAGTAAATTAATAATTTATTTTGTTTTATTATTATACAATAATTCCTAAAATAATTTTTTTTAGCTTGCTTCCCAGCCACACCGTCACTGAGAACGTCACGACGTGCATTATGAGGGTCATCTGGCCTTATGGAGTTGCATCGTGGACTGGTGTACCTTGGCCCATGAGGAAAGCAATGTTTGACGAGTTTAAGGTATAAAATTATTAATATTTGCGTAATAATTAATATTTGAGTAATTAATTGTTGGAAATTGTTTGAATTGCAGAAATTGTGCTTTTGGGATCCGGCAGACGACATTAGGGTGGAGGAGTTACAGGGCCGGATGAAGGAAATCGTCTCCAAGATGAAGAAACAGTGGATACTTAAAGGCGAGACGGTTGACTTGGGGAAAGACGATGATGGACGGGCGATCTGGGACAGATTGGTGGGTTACTGGACTGATACGGCACACTAGGAGAGGGAGTCGCCATACATCGCGGTGGCTCCCGGACCGCCTACGTACGAGCACGGGCTCGCTTTTGTAAGTATTATCATTTATAATTCTTAATTTATAATTAATTATTATATTTAATTAAATTATTATAATTAATTCTTAAAGGAAAAAGAGTACTGACGGAGGCCCAAACTCTTCGAGTCTCTTTCCATTCTTCACCCAGTGAATGAGTCTGGGAAATCCACGTATGCCCGCACCACCGAGCTTCACGTAAGTATCTAATTAGAATGTACTTCTAAATAGATTTTAATTAATCTATTAAAATAAAATTAATATTTTATTTTGTTTAATTTCAGAACAAGTTCAGAACTGCTCTCGACGAGGCTTGGACACAAGCGTCACCTACTCCGGAGAACCCTACACCTACCCCTATTGATGAGGACCGCCTCTATGTTGATTTGGCCGGAGTCAATAGGGGGAAGATACTAGGGTTGGGAGCTTACAGTAAGGTTGCCCGTCAGACGCACCGCCGGAGCTCAGCATCATATTCTATGTCCTTTCATCCTGACGTCAATTTCCAGCAGGAAGGGACCGAGTTGAAGGACAAGTTGTCCAAGCAAGAGAGAAAAGAAAGGAAGATGCAGGCTTGGTTGACTCAAGTTTCTGAACATACCGGTATTCCACTTCCGGTGGACTCGAATGATGAGGCAAATACCGGTACGGGTCGTGGTCCCGGAGTGGGTGCGTCTCCTCGTGGGAATGAGGGTGTCGAGGGTGGGGATCTTGAAGGATGGGATACCGATTTTAATTCTAACGGCTAATTAATTTATATGTTGAACATTTTTTTTTTGAATTGAATATTAAGTATTTTAACTTTTTTATTAATATATTTTGAATGTTTAAAATTTTATGTTTTACATCAAAATTATTTTTTATGATATCAATTTGTAGTAATTTAGAATATTAAAATTTGTGGCTAATTTGGTGTTATATACAATTAATTAAATAAAAATGAACAAATTAAAATTTGGTGTTGTAAATTATTAAATTTATAACATTACATTTTTATGGTTGAAATATATATATATATATATATATATATTAAGTATCAAAGGATTAATTTGATGAATTTAAAAAAAAAAACGAGATACAATTTGGAATTATATACTATTAATTACAAAAAGACGAATTAAAAAAAAGGGTAATGTAAATTATAAAATTTATAACATTAACAAAATTTTATTAAAATATATATACATTAATAAATTAGAGACGAAAAGGAATTAATTTGATGGATTTTAAAAAGAAGTGACTTAATTTGGAGTTATATACAATTAGTTGCAGAAAAATAAACGAAAGTAAAAAGTGTCCGAGTGGAACAAGCCACCTCTGAGATGCCCAGAGGTCGCGAGTTTGACTCCTTGCAGGCACAAAGTTTGCAACATTTATTCTGAGCCAAATAAGGCTCATATAAAATATGTGATGATATGGTTAAGATGCTGGGTCCGTGGCCAGTAGTGGATGTTGTAGCTGAAGTTTGCTTCTTCGAAAATTATGAGATCAGTTTGTTTCCTAAAAACTGATATGTGACTGTTGTTGATTATCAATTCTACAGTAATTTATTTATAAACAAGTCAAACACAATCGGGATGGATTCACAGGAATATTAAATCAATTCAAAACCAAGCCTCTTCCCAAGCTTGCACCCAAATCTTCAGTGCCATAGAAAAGGAAGCACGGCGGCAGAGTACACCTTCAAAGAATGTTGCAAACCCTAGCACCCCATTTCTTGATTTGTTTTGTAATTTTATCAGCCAATGGGGCTGTGTGATGCTTGTGACAGAGGTAAAGAATGATGCATCATTGTCTGCAGTAATCATTGTTTCAAAGAAATGTCCAATTAGTGTTTCTCTCATGAGATTGCAAATCAAATATCAGATTTAATTTAGATATTTTCAGATTGTGTGCCTGGAACTCCCCAAAGTTAATCTCTCACTCTGGTGTGGCAGTTGGGTCCGAATTGAAAATCAGGAGCTCCCTGTTCTGCCCAAACGCCCTCATCGCTAAGTTAACATCTCTGACATTGGCGGCCTTTTTCTCCCGCAGCCTGCACCTTCTTCTGCCTTGCATCACGGCTTCCGTGTGATATATTGCAATAGTGAAGTCAATTCACTAGCCTAAGATCGTAAGATGAAATTAATGTGTAGAGCTTCAATGAAAATGACTAATAAATATGAAGACTATGGTATTCGGGAATATTGAAGAACTCTATGTTATACCCTCAATGCTTTTGGAAAGATACAAAGAAATATTTATAGTATACAATGGAATTATCTAGAGTAGGAGGATTCTATATTGCATTGGGACTAATACAACATTAAAATCTTCTCGAAATACCAACAGGTATTTGAAAATGATAGTGGAACATTGAGTTTGAATTATAATTGGTCCCATAACTATTTGACAAAATAGTTTTAGTCCCAAAATTAACTTTTTATCAGATTTAGTCCCAAATTTTATAATAAGGTCCAATTTTAATCCCAAAATTAACTTTTTATCAGATTTAGTCACAAATTTTATAATAAGATCCAATTTTAGTCCCAAATTTTCAAATAAGATCCAATTTTAATCCCAAATTAAAGGTGAAAAGTAAAATAATATTATGTATTTATTAATAGTATTATTATTTAATTTCAATTTCATATTTTCTTTTCTTAATCTTATTTCATCTTAAAATATAATAATTGGTGGCTTTAGCAACATATTATTTCTAATCTAATATTACTTCAATTATATAATAATTGGTGGCTTTAGCAGCATTTTATTTCGAATATATATTGAAGTTTTAAAGGTGTTTAAATTTAGACAAAGTTTTGTATGATATACTCCTACCGTAAAATTTATTTTCATGATATAAATTAAATTAGTTTGTAATAGATTTACTCTATAAATAGTTGTCTTTTTTGAGAAGTGATTTGATTATATAAATCAATGGTTTTCAGAATAAACTATTCATGGTTAAAAAAATTATAAATATTGAATTTTTGTTTTTTACAAATCAACATTTTGATTATAATCCAACGTTTATTACAAACCAACGTTTTTATTACAATCGAATTTTATATAAGTTGATCAATTGAAAAACAAAAAAATACTCCATTTAAAGAAACATGACTCTTAGGCTCAAAAATTAAATTTGTAGATACCCGACTAAAAATATAATTTGCAGACACTACAATTAATATTTATATAATAATAAATTAATAAATACCTAATATTATTTCAATTTGAGATTAAAATTGGACCTTATTAGAATATTTGGGACTAAATTCAATAAAAAAATTAATTTTGGGACTAAAATTGGACCTTATTATAAAATTTGGGACTAAATCCGATAAATAATTAATTTTGGGACTAAAATTGGACCTTATTATAAAATTTGGGACTAAATCTGATAAAAAGTTAATTTTGGGACTAAATGTATTTTGTCAAATAGTTATGGGACCAATTGTGATTTAAACTCGTGGAACATTAATATGGAAGTTTCAAGAAATTGCTTTAACTTTCAACATTCCAGATTCTCCACGAGAATAGCACGGACGGCACTCCCTGCGGTTGGTCATTGATATGCTATTTTCGGCAGTTGGAACCGGTCAAAATTGATTTGAATTATGGGTGTCCCGATGAACCTAGATGCACCCAAGAATCACTATGTTGCAAAATAGGAACCCACATGCATTAATTTAGAGTTAGGTTCTAAAATAGTTTCTCATTAATATTAATGTAGAAAAACAAAAGAAGTACGACATTTATTAATTATTTTCAAAGTTAATGAATAAACTTTTTATTGTTACGACCATTCCCAAAAAAAGGTTGTAGATGAGTATTTAATTTGGTGTCAAAATTGTACAATGGATAAGTTAAAATGTTAAAATTTTGTTCATAAATTGAAAAAGTAGCCATCCTAAACGACATGGCAGAGTATTTGTAAAACAACGAATTAGAACTGATGCCCAAATTCCACGATTTATAAAAATAATTGGCACGTGGATTGCACAAAATCATTATTGTAAGGGTCACTTACATATTGGTTCAAAAAAATCACTATATTTATAAATTGGTTCAAAAAATTTACAAATAGGGGAAAATTACAAAATGGTTCACAAAATTGACACAAATTACAAATAGGTTTCTGTGCAGAAAAAAATATGCTTTTGTGCAGGAGAAAATTATACTTCTGTGCAGAAATTATGAACCAATTTGTAAATATAACTACTTTTTTGAACCAATATGTAAGTGACCCTTTTTTTTTTTTTTTGCACGGAAGCATTTTTTGTTTTTGCACGGGACCAATATGTAATTTTTGTCAATTTATTGAACCATTTTGTACTTTTCTCTTATTGCAAAAACCAAACCTTTTTGAAGTCCATTGAGCTAAAAAAACCAGTTACAAGGTATGAGGCCGATGTTTGAAAATTTAAGGAAAAGTGTGCAGTAGAAATGAGATAATTTTTTATTTCGAAAGAAAAAGATAAATATCATTGCCGGAATAGAAATGTGATAATAAAAGGAGTTTTCATTGAGAACAGAAAATATTTCCTCAATAATGAACGTAAAAACGCACGCACAATATATGCACATAAATAATTAAATGAAATAAAATTATGCAACTTTGGACATCTCCAGTTTTAGTCCCGTAATAATTTACGTTTCAACTTTAATCTTTTTGGTAACAAATTAAATCTTTGCATCCAGCATTTTGAATTATTGCCGGAGATTTAAAATTAATTGAGGATTTTTACTTCTTTTGCCAAAATGATGATGCGAATTTTTTATTTTACATGTAATTTTTTTATAATTATTTTTCCCGTTCCATTCTTATTTATTTTGTGAATTTGATGATGGTGCAAAAAAAGTGCTACTGTTAATAAACTGTTCAGAAACATTGCAGAAGAGTGGACTAAAGATGACATTGAGAGTAAGCATAACCACATGCACTATTCCAAAAAAAAGAATATTTATTAATATAATTTTGATATATATATATATGGGATATACCAAAGCAGTTTTTGATGGAGAATTGGTGTCCTGATTGAACATAAATAATGTAAATGATACATTCACACTTCATTCATTATTATTCTCTAGATATATCCTAAAGATGTCCCGTATACTGACCTTCTTTCTACAAACGGGGCATTTCTTTTGGTAGTTCAATGCCTCTTCGATGCAGCTTCTACAGAGGACATGGCCACACCTCGTTGTTGTTTCTTCGACCAAATCGTCCTTGCAGATTGGGCAACTATAGTTTACAGCTCGTCGCCCCGATCTGCGCCAACGCTGATGGGAAGATTCAGGTATATCTTCATGATCCTTATAACATTAAGGATAAATATTGTTTCAAGAAATAAATATAAGTTATGGTATTATTTGATGATTCATAATTCAAGCAATATATTGACTTAAGAACAGTTAAAAAGCGGTGGAGCAAAATGAAATATTATGATTTATATAGTTATTGTGCGAAATTAGAGAGGGGCAAAAAATGTGCAATATCTAAAATTTGCAAGTACTAGTATTGTTGAATATTTTGTTGCACGTGCTGGATTTAACTTATCGTGATTAAAGTTTTCGTAGACCTACAAAATGTTACGAATTTGAATTGGATTCATATGGATTATACATTTTGATATAGATACTGTAAGTATGAAAATCTCTTGATTTTAGGATGGAGATTGTGAGTTCAATATTACTTAAATTTATTCTTGGTGTATTACTTAGACTTGTTCTTGGGGTGTTAATAACTTGTTCTTCTGCTGTCACTCAATTATTCTTCAAATATTATAAATTATTTTTTGAGTATTACATATTTGATAAATAATTTATTTATAAAAAAGTCAAACACAACCGCAATGGATTCACAGGAATATTAAATCAATTCAAAACCAAGCCTCTTCCCAAAAATTAGGGTCACTTACATATTGGTTCAAAATATAATTATATTTACAAATTGATTCAAAAAAATTGCACCGCAGAATGTTTTTTTTTTTGCACGGTAAATATGACATGATCCTGCAAAATTAAATAACCAAAATTAATTAACAAACAATTAAACATAAGAATAAACATACAATAAAACACAAGAATAAACATACAATCAAAAACATACATTTCTTGTTAGCACACATTTTTCTTTTTCATTTTTTGGCTAACTCTTCTCGTTCATGACCATGAATGTTAACTAGATCTGGATTGCCATATTCATCCCCATCTCTAAATATTCTCTGGTGTTGACAGGGCGAACTACCTGAGGATAATCACGAAATTACCCCAAAGGCTGAGATGGTCGCCCGCTTGCATAAGGGCCGAGCCACCAGCCCTGACCGAGGCCAACACGAAGGAGCTCGCTGAGGTGGGCAAGGACCTCACCCAAACTCCACGAGCCTAAAGCCAATTGGCCGATCAGGCAGGAAAAGAGGAGCTCACAGGGGAGCTCACCCACCAAGGGGGAGCTCGCTTAGGCAGCTCGCCTAAAGAGCTCGCCTAGGACCAATGTGTCTGCGATATGTGTATGTAGACCATTTAAATATGTAATAGGATGAGGCGTTGTGGAAGGAGCAGGGTGAGGGACCAGGGCGAAGGTTACGGACCTTCGTCAACACCGGAGGCCAAATAGGCTCGTAAGGTGACACCTCACACTCGCACACCTATAAATAGGTCTCTCTTGTAACTATTACAAAACTCCCAATCATAATACAACATTTTACTTTCTCTCTCTAAGCTCTCATTTTCTCTCTCTACATTACCCTCTCAAGAACACTAAGAGTACAAATCTTAGTTTATTGTTTGATAGAATTAATATGACACAATAGCCATATAAACAAATACGATTAATAAATTCGATCAACAATTTGGTGCTAGAAGGAGGGCGGCGTACATTGAACCAAAAATTTGAGAGTGAAAATTAGTGTTTGTTGAAGGTTTGAAGATTTGAAGGTGTTCTTGACAAAACTCAAGAACACTTGGAGATACACACATATTTTCGTCCCTTGAACGAAAACTCGGATTTTCGGGTAAAAACCCAAATTTCTGGATCCATAGTTTCTGCCCGGAAAAAGTTTTCAAACGCACACGTGTACACGAATAAACTGGATTTCGGATAATTCGTTGCACGTAACGCTAGACGAAAACCTGCCAAAAATCATCCTGGCCGGAGACAGCGACCTCGGCGACCTTCGGTGAGCTTTCCCCTGCAAAACCCCAAAACGACTATGGAACAGACCTCTGCGAACACCCAGAGGTGGAAGGAGGGCGCCCAGGACCAGGTCGAAGGGGAGACCTCACGCCGAGCTCCCCCGAAGAGCAACACTCCACGACCTCCACGAGTCGTAGTGACTCAGGAGGATTTGAACCCCGCCCTGAGGGACCTCGCCAACGACCCTGATGAGCTCCAGCGCACGATTGCAACCTTTCAAAGGTTGCAACAGAGGCAGCTCGACGAGCTCGCCCTAGTACCTCGGCGAACTCCGGCCACTGAAGCTAGGGAGCAGACCAGGCCAACCCAGGGCACCCAGACCCAGGGTCACTATACCGACCTCCCATCCGAGCAGGAGGCGAGCTCCGTCCAAGCTCGCTAACATAGGGAGCGCGCTGGAAAGGCCAAGGTGGTGGAAGAGCCAGCTACGCATGCTGGGCGAGCTTCGGCCTACACCGAAGCATCCGCCACCCACCAATCACTAAGGAGGGAGGTCCTCCAGGGCACACTAGGGCCCAGGTGTGGGGAGGATGAACGGACAACTGCCCCAGTCAAATCTCATGGGGGAGATTTGGACCTGCAACCGCGCAGGTCCGCCCACGACCAATTGAGAAGGCCCGCGACCGTCAGGTTGGGCCCCCATGGCGGACGTCAATTCCAGCTCATCACAGAGAGGTCACCCCAGAGTGAGGCACCTCGGGGGCTTGCGTCCACGAGACGCACGATCTTCGAGCAACCTCCACCGGAGGTGGCTCGCAATGACGAGCTGGCCTCACTAAAAAAGGCCGTCGAAATGCTACAAGCCCAAGTAGCAGCCAAGTCCGGCGGACCTAACTCCACCACTCTCCCCGCATCACCATTGGCACCTGCCATACTCCGGGCGCCGGTCCAGAAGAAGGTCCAATTCCCAGTGATGTCCGCGTACGAGGGTGAATCTGACCCGAAAGTCCACCTGGCCAAGTACGCAGACTTCATGATTTGGGTGGGCGCCACCGACTCCACCCAGTTCCGGAACTTTCCACTGACCCTAGGGGACCGAGCTCACCGCTGGTTCTCGTCACTCGCTCCGGGGTCAATCCACTCATTTGGCCAGCTCTCGCGGGAGTTCTTGGCCCACTTCTCTGGGTTTGGGTCCTACCTTACCCAGAAGCACCACCTCGCCAATATCCACCAAGGCGAGAATGAAACCGACCAACAGTACCTGGAGAGGTTCGACAGGATACTGCTGGAAGGCGAGCCAGTGAGCGAGGACACCAAAGTCGTCGCAGTGATGGCTGGACTCCGGAAGGGGACCGACCTTTGGAAGGAAATGCACCTCGCATGTCCAAACACTTACACTGAATACCGCCACAAGGCGGGGGTGTTCGTGGCCATGCAGGAGGCCCTCCAGAAAGAGATCGGTGCCTCTGAGGAGAGGAAACCCTACGGGAAGAAGTCCGGGGGCACATACAAGGCTCCCCGGAACTTGATAGCTTTCGGCGATGGGGACGAGTTCAAAGAGAAGCTCAACCAGGTCCACACTGTCTCCGTCGACCATGTCTTTACCGCAGTCAAAGACAAAGCCTTATTGGAAGAGCCGAGGAGAATTCGCCAGGACCGCGCGAAGCTCAACCCCAACAAGTACTGTGCCTATCACCAGTCCATCGGCCACTTCACCAGCGAGTGCCGAGACCTCCTCAAACAATTATGGAAATTCAATGAGGATGGGAAGTTGGCCGAGTTCATGAAGAAGGCACCGGCAAAGAGGCCAAGGTTCGAGAGAAGGGAGGTCTCAGATGACGAGGAAGAGGACGCGGGCCAACGCGGACCTCAGAATAGGCGAAGGGCACCTCCCCAACCCCAACAGAACCTGGAGCCCACTCGAGGACTCCAGGACGGCGGGTCCTCCATCTCCAGGAGAAAGAGAAAAGCCGAGATCCGGGCCATAAACCAGGTCCAGGAAGGCAGCTCCATCCCCAGGCCCGTCGCACAACTCGCTAATTAGCTAACATTCTCCTCGGTGGACCTGGAAGGGGTACTGATGCCCCACAATGACTCGTTCGTGATAACCGCCAATATTATGAACGTCTGAGTTCACAGGCTACTTGTGGACACCGGCGCATTCACCAACATACTCTTCAAATCCACCTTGGATGCCTTAGGCGATTTCGAGTCGTATTTAGAGCCTAGTAATGCTAGGATAGTGGGGTTCGGAGAAGCTGTAACCGTCCCCCTAGGTAGCATTAGGTTGAGACCGGAGCGGAGACTGACTAGGTTAGTAGATTTCCTAGTTGTCGACCAGCAGTCCTCCTACAACGGGTTCCTTGGCCGCCCGTTTATCAATGAATTTAAAGTGGCGTGTTCGACCTACTACTATTGTCTAAAATTCCCAACTCCAAAAGGTGCCGGAACTATCAAAGGCGACCAGAAAAAGGCCAGAGAGTGCTTACTCCAAATTAAAGATGGCCTAGCCAAGAAAGCCGTGATGCAGGTCCAGGTCCTTGAGGAAGAAAGCCAGATTCCAGCGGACGAGCCAAACATCCTAGACATCATCTCAATAGAAATTGAGTTGATGGAGGTAGGCGACCCGCTGGAACCAATGATGGAAATCGACCAAGTCTTAGGACCTGCGCGAGATACACAACCGGCGCCTATGGAAGGAGTAGAAGAGGGCCACAACAACCAAGTACAGGGACCTGCGCAAAGTGCGCCACCTGTGCCCATGGAGGTGGTCGAAGATGCCCAAGGCGGGGGACCTGCGCAAGATCAAGAACCAGTACAGATGGATGTTGAGCCAGCTCCCCAGGTCGCAGAACCTCTCAAAGTTGGTGAAACTCCGGAGGTCCTGATAGTTGACGGACCTGTCCAAGTTGAAAACCCAGCTGATGATCTCGAACCACGCCTAGGTCACGAACCTGCACAAATGTCACAAGAGGAGTGGAATGAATTCATCAGCGATCCTAGGTGGAAAAACCAAAAGAGAAAGGCCACCCCCATGGAAGAACTAACAGCGCTCCCGGTGGACCTGGAAAGGGACCTGGAACTCTTCATAGGTTCCGAGTTACCTGAACCGTACCGGTCGAAGATGGAACTATTTTTAATGTCCAACTTGGACATGTTTGCTTAGTCTCATGAAGACATGACGAGGATCCCGTTGGAACATGCATGTCACCGACTCAACATAGATCCGACGAGGAGACACGTGCCCCAAAAATGAAGGAAATATGGACCGGACAAATACGCAGCTCTGACCGTTGAAATGGGGAAGGTGTTGGACAACAAGCTGATCAAGGAAGCTCTATGTCCACAGTGGGTCGCGAACCCCGTCCTGGTGAAGAAACACAACGGGACGTGGAGGCTCTGCATCGACTTCACGGACCTGAACAAAGCATGTCCAAAGGACAACTTCCCACTACCCCACATTGATCAGCTCGTAGATAGCACCGTAGGCCACGAGATAATGACATTCATTGATGCCTTTGCGGGCTATCACCAGATAGCATTGCACCCAGATGACCAGAAGCATACGACGTTCTACACCAATAAAAACATGTATTGTTGGGAAAGGATGCCGTTCGGACTTATCAACGCCGGAGCAACCTACCAAAGGTTGGTGAATAAGATGTTCGACCAACACATTGGCGAATCTATGGAGGTGTACGTGGATGACATAGTAGTCAAGAGTTTGAGAAAGGAGGATCACCTCGACCACCTGAAACAGACCTTCGACATAGTGCGCCACTACAACATGAAGCTGAACCCCAAGAAGACCAGCTTCGGAGTACATTCGGGAAAGTTCCTAGGTCACCTGGTGAGCCAGCGTGGAATAGAGGTCAACCCAATGCAGGTCCAATGCATAATCGAGATGGGCGTGCCCGATTCCGTACAGAAAAGACAAAGGTTGACCGGATGCATAGCGGCCTTGAACAGGTTCATCTCCAGGTCTGGCGACCGAAATTGCCCATTTTTCGAGGCAATCAAGGCAAACACGCGGAGGTACAAGGAGGCAGCCAAAGCCAGCAAGCTGCACCTTAAAAATCACTTCGTATGGACAGGCAAATGCCAACGAGCTTTCGAATATATTAAAGCATACATGGCAGATACGCAGGTCCTATCGAAGCCGATACTTGGAGAAAAGTTGTATCTCTACCTCGCTGCGTCGGAGGTCGCCATTAGCTCCGTCCTGGTCTGAGAAGAGGCAAAAACACACCTACCAGTATACTACGTAAGCCAAGTCTTACACGAAGCTGAGTTGCGGTATACCCTGACGGAGAAGCTAGCTTATGCACTGGTGATGAGTGTTAGAAAGTTGAGACCCTACTTCTTCGACCACCCGGTAGAGGTACTGACGACGTTCCCACTACGTCAAATATTACAGCGCCCAGACACCGTCGGATGCTTGCTGAAATGGTTACTAGAAGTTAGCCAATACGGTATAACCTACGCACCCTGAGCAGCGATCAAGGGACAAGCGCTCGCCGACTTTATCGTCGAGCTAACTTTCCCACAAGATCCGACGAGGGGGCGTATAGCTCCGTGGCACCTCTACGTTGACAGGTCATCGACCAGCACAGCGGCAGGCGCCGGCGTAGTTCTGATCAGCCCAGATAGACAAGTCTTCACCTCCGCAATTCGGTTCAACTTCAGAGCGACCAACAATGAGGCGGAGTACGAAGCTTTAATAGCCGGACTTAGACTATCATTAGCTGTGGGGGCAACCAACCTTCAAGTTTTCGGAGATTCCCAGTTAATAATATCCCAAGTTCGGGGAGAGTACGAGGCAAAAGATCAACAGATGATGACCTACCAGAAGATAGGCGAGCATCTGATCTCGATGTTTATGCTGGTTTACATCAATCAGATACCGCGGCTGGAAAACACTCAAGCAGATGCCCTAGCCCGACTAGTTATCAGTAACGGCGAAGCCGAAGTCACGGAGGTTGTGGTCACCAAACTAAAGAACCCCTCGACGTTCGATTACAAAGTAAATCAAACCTCGAGTGGGGTGCAGGAAGATAGCGAAGATTGGTGCACTCCAATCCAAAAATATTTAATGGATGGGACAGCCCCCGAGGACACGTGGGAAGCTAGCCGGCTAGTAAAGCAAGCATCCAGATACACGCTGGTGGAAGGTCAACTCTACAAATGTGGATTCTCTCTACCCCTACTCAAGTGCCTAACTAAGAAACAGAGGTCCGAGGTGTTAGAAGAAATTCATGAAGAAATTTACGGAAGTCACGCTGGGGGGCAAGCCTTGGCGTACAAGACGATCAGACAAGGGTACTACTAGCCTACTTTTTGCAAAGATTCCATTAGCTTCGCTCGGAAGTGCCGAAAGTGTCAACTTTTCGCACCTAACATCCACTCCCCAGCTGCCCAACTGAAGTCAGTCTTCAGCCCGTGGCCTTTCGCGAAATGGGGTATCGACTTGATCGGCCCATTTCCACCTGGCAGAGGTGGTGTAAAGTTCGCTGTTGTAGCAGTAGACTATTACACCAAGTGGGCTGAGGCCGAAGCGCTCACAACGATAACACAAGAAAGGATGATTGACTTCATATTGAAGAACTTGATCTGCCGGTTCGGACTTCCGCAATCGATTATCACAGATAACAGAAGGTAGTTTGACGGCCAAAAGTTGAGGGACTTCTGTAGTTCATGGAACATCAAGAAGCACTACTCCACTCCATACCATCCACAGTCAAACGGACAAGTCGAGGTGGTTAACAAAATCTTGAAGCACACATTGAAGCTCCACCTCGAAGACAAGAAAGGTAGCTGGGCGGACGAACTCCCGGAGGTCCTATGGTCTTACAGAACATCATACCGAGCTAGCACCGGAGAGACCCCGTTCGCCTTAGCCTTCGGGACTGAAGCGGTAGTACCCGTCGAAGTTCAGAACAAGACTTGGAAGGTGGTAGGATTTGATAAAGAAAAAAATGATGAAGCCTTGACAGTAGAGAAAGATCTGATCGAAGAAACCAGGGCTTCGTCAGAAATGAGAAACACCAACTACAAGCGCAGAGTAGAAAGGTACTACAATTCCCAGGTCCGAGACCGAAAGTTCAAAGTTGGGGATCTAGTACTGAAAAAGAAACTGATGGCCCCACCAGGTGTGTTCGGGTCAAACTGGGAAGGACCGTTCCGGGTTACCGCAGCCTGGGCAAACGACACTTATGATCTCGAAGACGCAGAAGGCAAAGCCTCATCGTACACCTGGAGCGTGGCCCACTTGAAAATACTTTTATCAATAGACCAGGATTCTGTAATAGATTAGACGAAGGTTCGCATCAGAAATGTTGATGACGACCAATGTAAATTACGCTGCTATAAGAAGTTGGAAAAATTTATCAAGTCAAAAGAGTTGTCAGCCACACAAGCTTCTATAGCTCGCCACCCATGCGAGCTCCTACAGCTCGCCAACTAGGCGAGCTCCCATAGCTCGACCACTATGCGGAGACCCGTAATCCACCTAGTATTCGAAGCTTCGTGAGGCGCAGGGACCACGGTCCCAAACGTTATAAGTTAAAATGCTCGAAGGCAAAGGCCAAAGTGCCCAAGGTCGCGAAGAGGGTCACTAAGCACCAACTGCCTTAAGTTAGAAAAATTCGTAAAAAAGACGATGAAAATGTCTAAAGCAAGGTTCGTGGAACCCAACTGCCCAACGTGAATTAAATAAAGTACAACTCGCTACCCTAAGTTGTTTAAGACGAGCGATTCGCGGCCCCAAGTGGTGTAAGACGAAGAATACGTACTACTAAAATAGAGGTACGATTCATAGTCCCAAGTGACATAAAACGAACGATTCGCTTCTCAAAGTAGAGTAAGATGAACAATTAAGTACCCGAAAAAGGTACAAACGAGCTAAGTAGAATTATAACGTAAGCGCAAAAACATAAGTGAAAAGAGTTAGAACAAAAAGCTCGGATTTCCATTCAAAAATACTTGGGAAATTTTCAAGCAAAAAATGATGCCTGAAAAAATCCTAAGTACGAGTAGTGTTGCTGGCCACATAGGCCGACCAGCTGACCATCTGTGAAGTACAAAAAGCTCCTTCTAGGCGAGCTGCACGTGCCTGACGAGCTACAACTACTTAAACAAAAAGCAAAAAACTGCAGAAATTAAAAGCTCCTTCTGGGCGAGCTATGCAGCCCGGCGAACTACTAAGACTTACGAAAATTAAACAAGAAACTAATCTAAGAATCCGGAGCAGTGGGGGCGGCGGGGACATCGGTGGGGTTTGGGGCGACCTGGCCGGCCGGAAGGGCGAGCTCGGCCTCAGAGGTGATGTTGCCTGTGAGCCCGCTGGTGTCGAGCTCGCCGATGTTCAGCATAGCATCTCCACAAGCATCCTGAAGCTGCTCCATGGTGAGCGGGGTCTGTTCCTCCTTGTTGGCGACCTCTGTTTCACCGACGTTCAATTCCGGTACTGGGATGGTGTTGATGATCTTGAACCGTGCCGGGATGAAATCGAGAGGAATCCCAAGTTCTGGGAGGTCGCCAATATCTAATTCGATGTCGTCGGGAAAGGGGACCCTATCCAAGCAGTCTTTGAAGTCCCCCACCACGGCTTTTATCTCATCGTCGCAATGAGCTCGCGCTAACCAGAGGGCCCTCAAGACCTCGGCATAGCATTGGACGAAGCCCCTATCCGAGGCCTCGGCTCTTGCGGCGACCAGGTCCGCCGAGTAGGACGCGTTGGTGCGAAGCTCGGCGACCTCGTTTACCTTGGCCGAAAGCTCCTCCCTCAGCTTTGAACACTCCTCATCAGAGCTCCTCGCTAGGCCCCGCTGGAAACTCCGCTCCTTTTTGGTCAAGGCATGATCGCCGACCTCTCGCAAGCTTCTCATCGAGCTCCTCTTCCTTGGCCTTGAGCCGGGCGTCGGCGTCCTTCTGGAAAGAGGTGAGCTACTTTTGGAGTTGGGTGAGGTTGTCCAAAGCACTTCGCTCGGACTCCAAAGCCGCGGCCGCCCTTCCCTCAGCGAGCTTCAATTCCTTCTTCAATTTGTCGGCCTTCCCCGCCATCGCCAGGTAGGCCTCATTCCTGTTTTGGCACCCTCCTCCAGCTGGGCGACCTGCTCCATCGCCTTGTGGTTCACGAGCAGCAGCCCGCTTGCATAGTACGACGAGAGCAAGAGGTTCTCAGTGGGGCTCTGGTCATTGATGGTCTCCACTTGAGGAGTGGATCAAAACCTCGGCGTCTCACTCACAGTATTCCAAACAAGGCCCGGAGGAAGCATGCGCATCGAAGTCAGTGAGCGAGATCGCTCATAGGCATGAATAGCCTCGTGCCGGTTCGGATGAGCGATGGGGGCATAGCTGCGAGGTCAAAGCAGTTGGAGTTAGAAAAAATGAAAACACGAGAAAGCAATAGGGTTAGAGGCTAAGAGGGAGAGCTACTTACTGAGCTCGCTCGGGGTCCCATCCCAGGAGCGTATCATCGGTTGTTTGAATCCCGAAGGGAGATGAGGAAGGTGGCGACCTCCGAAGGGGTTCGACCGCCAGCGGGGCTATCGAGTGGGCCGATCCCCCTTGAGCCGATCTCGTGTCAGCTCGCTCAGTAGGCTCAAACCCCTCCTCATCGCGAAGACCTGAGCAGGCTCGCTTGCGGGCTGGTGCATCATCCCCCCCTACGCGGGACCCATCCCCGCGGTGAAGCCTCTTGGATTGGTCTTGGCGATCTCGCCCTCCACCACGGCCGGTCCCGGCGACCTCCGTAGCCTTCGTCTTTGTGGGGGCTTTGGTTTGCCCCTTTTGGGTCCCGGACCCACCTACCTCGCCCTTCTTCTGGGCGAGCTCGGCTTTTTTACTCGCATCCAGCGCGAGTAGCGAGGGCGGAGCGAGCTTATTGGGGCGAGGTGGGCCCATGGCAAACCAGCGAGCTACTTCGTGGTAAGCGTCCGGGATCTCGGCGATAGGAAAAGTGACGAAGCTACCACCTGTAAGAATCAGAGCAGCGAAGTCAGCATCTGAGCGAGCTACGCACCATAGAGGGCGAGCTCCTACAAGATTGAGGACCTGGAAGTTCGGGACCTTGAAGGGCGAGGTGATGTGGCAAGGTGAGGAGCCCGGCAAGTCTGAGACAATTGTGCTTGCACAGGTGGGTGACCTCTCTATCCTTCCCGCTCCTCAGACAGCAAATAGCCCATACCACGTCGAACTCGACCGACACCTCGGGTCTGCCTCGGCTGGACTTGTGACGTTTTAGAACTGCAAAAAGAAAGAGAATTAGATTAGTAAATCTAATCCAACCCACACACACCGAAATGGGCGACCTACTGCTGGCTTCCCCATATCCCTCGGGGTTAGGAATGCGTCCACCTCGCCCGGAGTACGTGTCGGAAGCTCGCCAATCTCCGCCTATGAAGAAGAATTGCTCCTTCCAGTCGCGGACATTGTTCGGCAAGATCCCAATAAATTTTTCTCCCGGGTGAGCTTTCAGGTAATAGTATCCTGCGCCATCATTCACTTGCTTAGTCACAACGAAGAGCTTGTCCAGGTCCACCCAGGTCACCCGGTTCTCATAGCCCTCCAATCCGACAGCTAGGGCGGCGAGGAGGTTGCTCCAAGCGTTCGGGGTGAGCTGAGTAATGGCCAAATTATTGTCAAGGAAAAATTGACCAACAATTGGGTGCAGGGGCAGTGTGAACCCGACCTCGAGAGTATGAACATTGATGGCGGTTAATCCTTCAGGGGGCGCATCGGCCCGCTCATTCTTCTCGGGGGCATACATGAAGATGTCGAGAGGGATGCGGATCTTCTTGCGAATGTTGGGAAGGGAGTACTCATTGATGGTACTCACGACCTCGCCAGCTTTATAATCCGAAGAGGCTACCTCCTCCGGATCGAGGGGGAGTACTCGGTCCGGGCAAGGGAAGCTCACCGCGTGCTCAGCGACATATTCATCCCAGTCGAAGGGATGGACGACCTCATCAGAGACCTGGTGCTCCACCAACTGAGGCTCTGGGAAACCGATGGAGCGAAACCACTCTATCGTAACTTCCTCCAGGTCGCCTTCTTCCTCGCCCACCTCGGCGACCTCCTCGCCGGCCTCAACGGGCCCTTCATTGCCACTGGCAATCCTGTACTCATGGGCGACCTCCTCGCCTTCCTCCCATACCTCGCGGTAGACCGCACTGGAAGCCCCCTCCTTCGAGTCAGAGCGGACCTCGCCAGGGAGCTCACCGGAATTCGGGCGAGCTACCGAGGCTGCCTCGGAGCTGGAGCTGATCGCCATGGGGGAGATCAGAGGGATTGGCTCGTTCTCGGTCATCGGTTGCTTCTCGGGATTGCGGTTTGAGAGGGTCTCACTCGATTCATGGGTCGACATGATCGGGACGAGGTTTGAAAAGTTCCAAAATTGTCCAAGGATTTCAGTCATCAGAGCTGCGGTACAAAGTCGGTCGGAAAGCTCGAAAAGTCCTCGGGAATGTTTCAAATTTCCAAAAACTCAGAGAAATGGGAAGAAAGAAGAGTCGAAATCTGCAATAAAAAGAAAGAAATAAGAAAAGGGGAATGTTCTACCTTGGGCACTCAAAACTCCATCGGATGCAAAGGGAAATGTCCGCCGGAAAATTGCTCTGAGAAATGGAAATAGCAAAAGTGAGAAATGAATGAGTTTTCTCATATTTATAGACTCCGGGCGAGCTCGAATATTCAGAAAGTGCAAGGGCCATTTTGTAAAGAATTTGAAAAGTTGCCATGATGGGCGCGGGAAACCACGTCTAATAAGGCGTGCACGACACCTTGATTCCCGCATCACGTCGGTCGAGTAACTGTCACGAGGGAGCTCGCCCGCTAGCTCGGCACCTGCCCAAATGTAGTTCGCCTAAGGCTCGGGTCCTCTTCCACGGAGGTAAACCAACTCGCCCGCACAATAGATAAATCATGATGTGTGCGAGCTGGGGGGCGAATGTTGACAGGGCGAACTACCTGAGGATAATCACGAAATTACACCAAAGGCTGAGAAGGTCGCCCGCTTGCATAAGGGCCGAGCCACCAGCCCTGACCGAGGCCAACACGAAGGAGCTCGCCGAGGTGGGCAAGGACCTCGCCCAAACTCCACGAGCCTAAAGCCAATTGGCCGATCAGGCAGAAAAAGAGGAGCTCGCAGGGGAGCTCGCCCACCAAGGGGGAGCTCGCTTAGGCAGCTCGCATAAAGAGCTCGCCCAGGACCAATGTGTCCACGATATGTGTTTGCAGACCATTTAAATATGTAATAGGATGAGGCTTTGTGGAGGGAGCAGGGTGAGGGACCAGGGCGAAGGTTACGGATCTTCGTCAACACCGGAGGCCAAATAGGCTCATAAGGTGCCACCTCACACTCGCACACCTATAAATAGGTCTCTCTTGTAACTATTACAAAACTCCCAATCATAATACAACATTTTACTTTCTCTCTCTAAGCTCTCATTTTCTCTCTCTACATTACCCTCTCAAGAATACTAAGAGTACAAATATTAGTTTATTGTTCGGTAGAATTAATATGACACAATAGCCACATAAACAAACACGATTAATAAATTATATCAACATCTGGTACGGGCAATAACTAGGATCATCGAAGGAGGGACCAGAAAAAGTGAAGTCTCTGAAAGGATCATCAATGTTGTCAACATCTTCATCGACGTGATCGTTAATCTGGTAGCTATCACTGAATTTATTTGATAGAACCATAATGAACCATTTTTTATTGACTGGGTCTGGGACATATAAAACTTGTTCAGCTTGACAAGCCATTATGTAAGAGTCATCTTTGTATCCCACATTTTTCAAATCAACAAGTACAAACCTAGAACTTTCAACTTGGACTCGGTTAGGAATCCTCACCCAGCTACAATCGAATATGGGTTCACGGTGAGCAATATAGTCGAGTACCCAAATATTGACAATCTGTCTAAAGTAAGTAGCAATCAACTGCTCCCCTACAGTTGCTTTAATGGACACCCCACTATTCTGCATTGTACTCGTGGCATCATGATCTCTAGTATAAAATGTATATCCATTAATAAGATAACACTTATATGAATGCACATGTCTATCAGGCATTCTTGATAATAATTAGGGTCATATTTACATTAATTTGTGCCCATTTTATGATAATTTTTTAGAGTTTTGTATGCATTTAAGACCTTAATTGCTACTTATTTTGATGTTGATCCATTTTATTTAATTTAAGTGAAAAAGCCTCGTGTTATACTTAGGGGTGGACGGTACGGCATACCGAAAATTTTTTCGCCATACCGTTACCGTACCGAAATTTTTGATATCGAAAAATATCATACCGTTGTCATACCGAAAATTTCGGTATACCGAATTTCGATATACCGAAATTTCGATACCGAAAAAAATCATACCGTTTTCATACCGAAAATTTCGATATACCGAAATTTCGGTATGACAACGGTATACCAAAATTTTTGGTATACCGAAAATTTTGATTTTTTCGGTATACCGTGACATACCGAAATATTTCGGTATACCGAAATATTTTAGGTATACCGAAATATTTTAAATATGAAATTTTCGGTATATCGCGATATACCGAAATATTTTCGGTATACCGAAATATTTCAATATACCGAAAATATTTCGGTATATCGCGGTATACCGAAATTTCTATATTTATATACCGTTACCGTATCGAAATTTTCGATACGATACCATACCGTACCGAAAATTTCGGTATACCGAAAATTTCGATAAATTCGATATTTTTCGATACGATAAGTGCGGTATACCGGTATTTTCGATATTTCATCCACCCCTAGTTATACTAATGTTGATAATTTAAAGGCTTAATTTGAAGAAACTGGAATCGAGGTGGCCCCACAATTAACAACCACACAGCTGCACAATTTCAGAGTCAGACGCCTTTAACCTCTGTACCAAGCCTAAACCACTACTAAGTCCAATCTGAGAAAAGCCAAAAAAATTCATGAAGGCACGCCACCAAATTCCACTACTGCCCCCAGCAATAACTGCCTCAACACAACCTGTTCCTATACCGCCTGGAAACGCACAGCCTCCCCTGAAGCCGGAGCCGTCGCCTAGAAACGGAAACCGCTGTACATCCACCACAGCCACCAGTAATCCTGCTTTGAAACTGCTTTGCCAGAAACCATCTTCGCCGCCATCATCAACAAATCTCGACGCCAACAGCAAATCCCCACATTCAGTCCGCCGCAATCGCGAACCACTGCTCTCACCTATGCTGCATTGCTGCGTCGTACACGCAGCGCCGTCGCCGGAATCGTGCGTCAACAGCCCCGCTGGAAAAAGATTCACGCCGCCTCCATCGCAATCGAAGACTGAAACGCTCCGCCGCACTTCTGCTCTCGCCGTCGTGAACCGCCACGCCTCCGCCGATTCTCGCCGATAACCACTGCTCCTCCATTCGCTCAACCGCCGAAATCTACAAATCACAGCTGTTCTCAGCACTCGGTCAAAGAAGATGATGATACAAGGTTTGGGTTTCTAATTTTAGAGGCCCACATTCTTAATTAAAATGAAGGCCCAATTTGATTATTTCCTTTAGCCTATTTATTTTGTGAGAAAAAGAATGCAGCCCAATATGGTTCATTATAGAAGGAAGAGCGGGGATAACAATTTGGTCTGCCCCGACCTGCTCCGATCTGAACCCGCAGAGTATGGATCGCCCCGCTCCACGATCCGCAGCGGGGCGGAGCGGGTATGTATATCATTATCGCCCGGCCCCGACCTGCCCCACCCCATTTTGACCCGTTTATATTATTAAAAATTGAATATATATGGTATATTTATTAAAAAAAATTATTATTTATTAGTATATATATAGTATAAATAAGAATAAATTAATTTAACAAATATATTTTAGATCAATATATATTTATAAAACATAATATGAAATATATTATGATGTTTTAACTATAAATTTTAATAGATATCAACATATTTAAAGATAAAAATAAATTCGTATATTATGTTTTTAATATCATAATTAAGACCTTAAATTTACTTTAAATATGTAAGAACATATTATATATTATAAAATTTTAATTTAGAATGGATCATCCTTCCCGCCCCGTGATCCGTAACGGATCGATCCGACCTGACCCGCATATAGAGTGGAGCAGATTTGGATCTTCAAGTATCCGTCCCGACCCGCTCCATTTGCAATCCCTAAGGAAGAGACATAAGGTTTACTAGGATTCACGAAGCTTTAGATTAGGCAGTACGCCCGCCACTAGGGCAGTAGGGTTAGATGGTAGTAGTTTAGATTAATTCTGTGATTTTTTACGCACTCGAGTTTTTAGGAGAGAAAACAATTTCTTATTTTTTTGGTTTGCTTATTTAATTCTTGTTATCGAATTTTATAGATTATTTATAATTAAGGGTTTGATACTAGGTTTCTAGTGTTTTATTCATTTGGATTAGAAGTACTTTTTATGTTTGATTGCTTGAATGATTATTTAGTTTTATGCAAGTTATTTCTCTCAGTAGTATTATGCTCAATTTTTTCACTTTGATGTTATTTACATAATTTTGAATAGTTTACTCATTTCTTTTTAATTTAATATGTCTTTTGTCTCAATTAGTTCTAGTAACTTTAGTCTTATTTTTAGTCAATTTATGTTAACTTGAATTATGCCCATTATCTCAGTTAGTTCTGTTCATCCATTAGTTATGATTTAAGTCTTTTTTCTTTGGGTGGAATTGATTAGGAATATATTTGCATCAATTTGTGCTCATTTTGAGATAAATTTCTAATTGTTATCTATTTTGTTACTCATCCATTGTGTGCGATTTAATTGAAAAATTGTTATATTGCACTAATTGTGATAATTTCAGGATTAACGTGGATAAATAGCAGGTGTGTTACTAGCGGGACCACAAGTTCAAAACCAACAGTGCCAACGTCCCATACCAAATCACTGCACAGCCTTTACAATTGGAATTGAAATTGGGACCACAGAAAAAAGCACTGTACCTGCCATACCACCACTGTTATTCACCCCTTCACTCATTGAGTCGCACAACCTATTCCTTGTCGCCGGCGCACAGCACAGCAGCCCCGCCGCTATTCCTCAACAGTCGCCGCCTCTTCGCCGTAACCACTAGTAACGGCACCCACACACCTACCTCTGTTCTTACCGATTGAAGAAACCGATCGACGCTCTCAACCGTTATAACCGTCGCGAAGAAGAAATCACCAACCACTGCTCCGCCGGAATCTCTCCGTCAGTACCCCTGGAAACCGACGCAACCTCACGCCGCCGCGACACAGGCGTGAAATCAGCGCCCAAACTCCCAGCAGTCCGACGTCACAACCGCTACACCTTCCTCTGTCTTCGTCGCCGACGATAACCACCTCATGACCTCTGCTCGAATTTCACAATTCTGGCCGGAATCGATTCTCATCCAACTCCAACTTGCCGGAATTCAAATTCACGCCTCTATGCCAGTATTGAGTAAGTTGGGCCACTTTTTTAATTGAATTGTTAAGCCCAACTTCTATTTTTACTTGGCCCAATTTCATTTCTTATTATGATAAGCCCAGGTTTTAAAGTGGAGGCCCATTTGCTTATTCATGTTATATATTGAGGATTATTCAGAGAGTTACGATTACTTAGGCCTTCGGGCAGTAGGAGTAGGATAGTGAATTAGGGGTTTTTCATGCTCTTTAGATTAATTATTGGGAGAGAAAACAGTTTATTTGTGTTGTAATCTTGAGAGGAAAGCGTAAAAGCGTAAAAGTAAAGACACAATATTGATGACCCAGTTCGTCACGGAGTGACTACGTCTGGGGGCGACCAAGCCAGGAGAGTATACTAATATGAACTGCCGTTTACAATGATATGTGAATGTGTAGAGTACAAGGGAATGATACAGTATAAATAGAGTACATAACCCTAAGTCTTGTGGGCCTAAAGCCCACTGGATATATTCCTAATATTATATCCATTAATATAATAATATATTTACATATATTATAACACTCCCCCTTGGATATAATATGACAAGGAAGAATGCAAGTGTTACTTAGTGGAGTGTTACAAATGGCCTCGAGGATACAATCATCAGGATTGTTTAACATTTGTTACTCCCCCTGAAGATAACAACCTTCCAAGTCGACCCATCCCGATTCCATGTACGCACTTTTCAAAAGTCGAAGTAGAAAGGGATTTAGTGAACAAATCAGCTAGATTGTCACTTGAGCGTACTTGTTTTATCGTGATCTCACCACTCTTCTGGAGTTCGTGAGGATAAAAGAATTTTTGGGATATATGCTTCGTCAAGTTCCCTTTGACATAGCCGTTGCTCATTTGTGCAATACATGCAGCATTATCTTCGTAGATAATTGACGGGCTTAAGTCAACAGAAGGGATACCACACGAATCGTGAATGTGTTTTATAAGGGACTTTAACCACACACATTCTATTGCAGTTTCGTATAGAGTTATGATCTCTGAGTGGTTTGACGATGTGGTCACCAAGGTTTGTTTGACAGATCTCCATGAAATGGCTGTTCCACCACAGAGGAAAACATAACCCGTTTGTTATTTCGCATTATGGGGATCAGATAGATAACCAGCATCAGCATAACCTATAAGTGTTTTGTCTTGGTTTCTTTGATAGAAAAGACCAAGATCTTGTGAACCTTGAAGATATTGTAAGATATGTTTCACACAATTCCAATGTCTCCTCGTAGGGGAGGCACTGAACCTTGCAAGTAGATTCACTGCAAAGGCAATATCAGGCCTAGTGCAGTTGGCAAGATAGAGCAGTGCACCAATTGCACTTAGATATGGAACTTCAGGTCCCAATAGCTCTTCGGTATCTTCCTTAGGTCTGAATGGGTCCTTTTCCAAATCAAGGGAACGGACAGCCATTGGAGTGCTTAAAGGATGAGATTTATCCATATGGAATCTCTCCAACACTTTCTTTAGGTAAGCTGATTGGTATATCAGTATTCCTTCAGGGAAATGCTCGATCTGCAGACCGAGACAGAACTTGGTTTTACCCAAAGTTTTCATTTTAAATTCAGTTTTTAAGATTGAACTTACTTTTTCAATCTCTTTCCTTGTTCCGATAATGTTTAGATCATCCACATACACCGAGATGATGCAAAAACCATTAAGGGATTTCTTAATAAAGACACAAGGAAAAACCTCGTTATTTACGTATTCCTTCTTCAGGAGGAATTCGCTTAGTCGATTATACCACATACGACCTGACTGTTTTAAGCCATATAACGAGCGTTGCAACTTAATGCTGAACATACTACGATGTTCGTTATTCCTCATTTGGTGAATAGTTAATCCATCAGAGATTTTCATATAGATGTCAGAATCTAATGATCTGTATAAATATGCGGTAATTATGTCCATTAACTGCATTTAACTGCCAGGGATATATGGCGGAACTTTATAATATTAACAACAGGAGTATTTGTTTGATCACATCAAACTCAATAATGGGTCACTGCGAAAAACCCTTAAGCTGTTAATCTCGTTTTGTGTCTCTCAACTTCATTTTGTTTCGTATTAATACCCATTTATATCCTTCAGGGATAAAATATTTAGGGGGTATGTACGATAGAACAAACTAGTTTATTTTGCGAGTCTAGCTCTTCCATATTTGCTTCTTTCTATTGCATCTAATCAAATTTAGATACTGGTACCAGATTTTAGAAAGAGCAACTATGGGTACGAATATGTTGTCGACAACAGTGATATGTTTGTCTCCTGTGTTTATTTAAGATTCATGTAAACCAGATCTTGATCATTTCCCATTGATCTGGGTGTTCCGCATCCTAGTATTTTGATTGCTATGTGCACGTGCCTTTTACTAGGATTTCTCGTCTTCGGGATGAATCTCTTCAGGAGATTTCATGAGTGACTGAATATATTATTAGCATTAATATACCATGGTTTTGTGTAAGGAGGTTCATTACGCTTCTGGCGTATAGGGGCATCCTTAACTATTCACAGTCACTTCATTTATAATCAGTAATGCATTTGATAATGCATCTGGCAGATTACTTGCTGATTATTGCAAGTTTATTTTCTTTTGAACTTTTGGTTCAAGTTTGACTAGTGCGTGGGCCTAAGCATTGAAGATCTTTTGTGTTCCACATAATTTCACGGCATTTATTAATTGTGGTATTTTTCTCTCCCCCTAAGGCCAGAAATAGATCTTCGTCGAATGTGCAGTCAGCGAAACGGGCTGTAAACTGATCCCCAGTTAAAGGCTCGAGGTATTTAAGTATTGTGAGAGATACAAAATTGATGTAAATACCGAGTTTCCTTTGTGGGCCCATAAATGTTCGCTTAGGTGGTGGTATTGGAACATACACTGCACAATCGAATGTTCGCAGATGGGAAATGTTAGGTTCATTTCCACGCACGAGTTGAATAGGGGAATATTCATGATATGCAGTTGGTCGGAATTGGATTAGTGATGATGCATATAAGATTGCATGCCCCCAACATGAAACAGGTAAGTTCGTTTTTTGTAGTAGTGATCTAGCGATTAATTTAAGACGCCTAATTAATGATTTAGCTAGACCATTTTGAGTATGAACATGAGGGACCGAATGCTCCACTTTGATTCCCAATGCCAAGCAACAATCATCAAATGCCTTATAGGTGAATTCACCGGCATTGTCCATGCGTATGGATTTGATTGGATGATCTGAGAATTGTGATATCAGCAGGATAATCTGAGCAATAAGCTTTGCAAAAGCAGTATTGCGAGTGGATATCATGGTGACATAAGTCCACCGAGTGGATGCATCTATTAGGACCATAAAGTACTGAAATGGTCCAGATGCTGGGTGTATCGGTCCACAAATATCTCCTTGAATCCGTTCAAGGAATTTAGGAGATTCAGTTCTTACTTTACTACTAGAAGGACGAATTATGAGCTTATCCGTTGTGCAAGCATCACATATGTATTCATTAACAGAAGGGATTCTGTTGTGTGTTATGATATGGCCAGATGAATTACATAGAATCCGACGCATCATGGATTGTTCTGGATGTTTTAACCGCTCATGCCATAATTTGAAAGAATTTGGATCATTAAATTTTAGATTAAGAGCTATATGGAGATTTGAGGGTCTGATGTATGTGTAATACAAGCCAGACGAGAAAGATGGAAGTTTTTCGACGATGTGTTTACGATAATTTAAATAGTGAGTCATTAACAGATATTCACTATTGTCCTCAGTATTTGTTTCAATGTGATAGCCATTCTGTCGAATGTCTTTGAAACTGAGGAGGGTACGCTTTGATTGTGGAAACAATAAAGCATTCTCGATTATAAATTCGGTACCCATAGGTAGAATGATCGAGGCTCTTCCGAAGCCAACGATTTGTATGTCGTCATCGGAAATAGTAGTGACACTTCCTTTCTTTTCAGTTAATGTTTGGAAAAATTGTCTATCTTTTAAGATAGTATGTGTAGTAGCACTATCTACTAAGCACAATACATTAATCTCCATAAGCACGTAAGTGTATGTTTGGATACGTTTAGATATGAGGAATGCTAAGGAGAGCCAAGATTACAGACGCTGATTGATCAGCCGCACAAGGGATCACTTAGGTCCTACTTTATCAAGAACGTATTAAATTATGTAGTTAATAGTCATATGTGCACCCAAGAGGTCATCCTTTGTCTATGACAAAGCCTGCTTTGGGCAGGTCGGTGTGGTGTGTTTCACCGTGATGAGCCTTCCCATTTTTATCTTTTAGCATACGTTGATACGCCTCCACCAAATGTTTTGGTATACGACACGAGCGAGACCAATGGTCGTCGCATCCACACTTGTGACAGACTTGTTTGTTCTTTGCACGTGAGCTCGATAGTTGATCTTGAGGTGCATTCATTTCAGTTGCACTATATTGTGCATTGTTGCGACCTCGACTTCGACCTCGTCCCCTACCACGGCCTCGACTTCGGGTCGATCCGCGTCCCCCACTCGTCTCATTTCCTTTTCCATATTTACGGCCTTTATAGTTCCTCCAAGTAGCATGTGCTTCAGGCACAGCTTGTGAGCCAACCGGTCTAGTATTGTGATGTTTCATCAACAATTGGTTGTGCTTTTCTGGAACTAAGAGTGCAGAAAATGAGCTCGGAGTGTGATTGATACTCTGTGGCCCTGTACTGCAGCTGGAGTACAAGATTAATAGCGTGGAAAGTGGAAAGAGTTACTATGCGATGTAGGGCGGAGTTGTACTCCGTTACAGACTTGAAGTTTTGGAAACGAAGTGTTATCCATTCATGTCTGGTTTCGGGGAGGATCACATTTTGTTGTTGTTGGAATCGACCCTGGAGGGATTTCCACAACGTCAATGGATCTTTTTCAGTGAGGTATTCGTTCTTAAGATCTTTGTGAAGATGATGTCTTAAGAAGATTAGAGCTTGTGCCATTTGGGCAGTTGTGGATTTAGATGGTTGTCTAGTTGTGTCGGTAAAGTCTTTATAGACAAAGTGAGTTTCAACGTTGAGAGCCCATGTCAAATAGTTATGGCAATCAAATGCCAATTATTGAATTCACGTTTAGTGATGTTTGACATGATTTTGCTACAAAAATTAATAAATGGAAATTTATTGAAATTATTTGTTTGTAGCTTTTAATAATTAAGGCTCAATCATAAAAATGCTAAGACAAAAATTAATAATTAATTATAGGGGGGCATAAATATTTTTGGGTGTATGACTTTTATGAGACATTTATTAATGGGACTTTAACCCAAAAATAATTATTGGATAAGGCCTTAAAAAAAATTTATGATTTGGGCTTCATAATACCATTATGAATTTTTATTAATGGGACATCGGGCCCAAAAATAATTGTTAGGATCCAAATTAATTAGGATCAACTAAATAAAATGCCCAATAAAAAAAATTGGCCCAAGTAAATGTTTTATTATTATTAATAAATAAAAATAATTTTTTTTTATTAATGAAGGGCCCAGGATTAGGCGGCCAATTTAGGAAATTAAATAGGCCCAAAAAGATAATAACATCGTGCCCAAATAATGCAGCCAATTTGGATTAAAAACCAGGCCCAAGTAATTAATAAAAGATGGCCCAGGGCCCAAATTGAATAAGGGTTTTCAGTTTCGGACGATTTGGTCAACAGATTTTGAAATCACCGATTTCTGCGGAGTCGTTCGCGAGAAAATCGGAATCAGGAGGGCCACGATGCCGTCGTTCACCGACGCATTTTTGGCGTCGTGGGGTCAAGAGACTCACCAACGCGCCGTCGCCGTAAAGAGGCCGTCACCGTCACGGGGTCGCACGGCATCGTCACCGGCACCGGTTATTGCATCGGTGGTGCCATTGCCGTCACACACGCAGCTGCTGTCACGTCTTTCAGGCGTCGTCGAGCTCAGGGGCCCGCCGCCGTCGCAGCACTGGCGTCGCGCAGAGGCGTTGCGGCGAAGGGCCGTCGCGGTGGGTAGCAGCGCCGTTCGTGGCCGGCGTTGGCGTGTAGTCGCCGCTACGGGCGTGCAATCGCCGCCTTGCTGTTCGTCGTCGGCGTGGCGCGAGGCCGCGCTCACGCTGCCGCCATCGCGGTCGGTGCGGAGCAGGGGTCGCCGCCATAGATCGACGGTCGTCCGACAAGCCGCTTCAGGGGCTGTCCAATTTCCGGAGCATTTTAGGACGGCAGAGCATCGTCGCACCGGAGGGACGTAGGCGCCGTCAGATAGAGGCATTCGCCGCCGTCGTTGCGGCTCGCAATAGGTTTCATTTCCATTTCTGGAAAAGTTTTGGTTCTAAAATCGCAAATTTGTTTTGCAAAATATGTTTTCAGAAACCAGTATAATCTCTGGGTATATCGAAATGGTAGGTTTTCGATTTGGAATCTATTGAATTGAAACCAGGGGTTTTCGATTTCAGGCGCTTCCAATTAATGTTTCTGGATTTACAACGATTTTGTATCTGGTTTTATTCTTAGACAGATTTATCAAATCATAGAAAACTAAACATATGAGCACAGCATATGTGAAATCATACAATACATATGAATAGCAGAGAGGTAATAATGTCATATGAATAGAACAAAAAAAATCCATAAGTACTGATAACAGTAATCAAGATTATCATATCGATTACTATTGATACATACACAGTGTATATTCATATCCACATGCAATAAATTATAATAAATATAATTGGGTGTATATGTGTATGTAGAAACATATTAAAGACAGTGCATATGACCACCATGAACAGTATTTACGAAGCAAGGCATATTAACATATGAGATCATGAAATCATACTCAGAGGATTCTTACGCATGATAGCTAATCATGAACTTTTTCAGATTAAATTTAAATCAGAAACTTACTGTTTCAGCAAATAATTAAATTAATCCCGATTGATTTGATCCCGAAACAGTTGGAGCAATCCTCTCGTAAATCCTTAATGCTCGTAGAGACTCGTGCTGATAACGTGTTGTAATCTTGAGAGGAAAGCGTAAAAGCGTAAAAGTAAAGACACAGTATTGATGACCCAGTTCGTCACGGAGTGACTACGTCTGGGGGCGACCAAGCCAGGAGAGTATACTAATATGAACTGCCGTTTACAATGATATGTGAATGTGTAGAGTACAAGGGAATGATACAGTATAAATAGAGTACATAACCCTAAGTCTTGTGGGCCTAAAGCCCACTGGATATATTCCTAATATTATATCCATTAATATAATAATATATTTACATATATTATAACAATTTGATTCTTATTTTCAACTCTTGTTCAGAGATTTCTTAGATTATTTAATATTCGGTTTGATTTTAATTCCAAATTTTAATTAGGGTTTATGCTTATTATTTAAATTGTTCCTGCTATGAGCTTGGTTATGTTAGATTTATTTTTGTTTGTTGGTATGATTATTTTTTCTTCCTGTTTTTTTATTTCGGGACGCCCCAACTCTTTCTTTATACCTTAAAAAGGAAATAATTTACACTCACAAAAGTCAATAAAGTACACTTTTTATATTTTATTAATTAATTTTACAATCACATACTCTACTTTTTTCTTAATTCGCGTGCCCGGGTCTTTTTGAAGAAAGACCCGGGACGGAGGTAGTATTAGTTAGTTTTGTTGACCAATTAGCTATGAGCTAAGTCTTTTTGTGCTTTGGGTGAAGGAGATTATGTATTAATTTTAGTAATTCCTTTAACTCTTGAGTCAATGAATTTTGTTGAGTGAATGCCTGAAATTGGTTACTGATTTTGTTTAGGAATTTGTTATTTGAGATTGGTATTGGAGTCCTGATCAAGACAAAACGAGAGTTGAGTGAGAAGGGCAAAAGTATTCACCTGATAATATTAAACCCTAAGTTAGGAGTTAATGTTCCTTTGACATTGAGAAATGCTTAGGAACTGAGAACAAAACAATTAATGGTATTAGGATAAAAATGAGAGTTTATCTTCTGATAAGGTATTATACCTAGTTCACTTCTCAGATGAAATTGATGATAGAACTTCTAGGAATTTGCTTTTATTTTTACATAATGGAATTCACCCGAGACATATCACCACTCCTGTACACACTCTCGTGTTAGTTTGATAATTTCCTGATTTTTCATATTTAATTGCTTTCATTATCTGTTTTAGTTAGTAATTAGATAGAAACCCAAACTTGCATTTTTATTTTTTTGTTTATTTGATTTCAAGACTCACACACTTCCTAGGATTAGACTTGTCTCATTGCTTTCCGTGGATTCGATATTTATAACTTGGTCAGTTTACCACTACACGATCCTATACACTTGTAGGAAAGTACATTTGTGTGCGAACACAAATCGCTAGTCAGGAATCCACCCGAAAAGCATGCACACTTTAGTTTAGATTATTAATTTAGAATTCTTGCTTTATTTTATTTTTGCTTCATTTTGTAGTTAGATAGAAACCAAATCCTGCAATTTCATTCTTGTTTATTTTAATTCCAAAACTCACACACACATCTTAGGATTAAATTTATTTCATTGTTTCCCGTGGATTCGATATTTATAACTTGGTCACTTTACCACTACACGATCCTATACACTTGTAGGAAAATGTATTTGTGTGCGAACACAAATCGCTAGTCAGATAACCACTTAACTCTTTCCCCAACTGATTCATTATCTTGTGACAACATGTTTGCATCATACTCCTTGAACCAGTGTACAAATGTGCGATTATGCAAAATTTCGACCCTACATATATATTCTAACTAAATATTAATATTTTAAATAAAATTCGGCAGAATTTCGTTTAGATTTTATCATAATCCCTATTTAATCAACCTTCTAGTGCATCCATTTCCAATTTAATTGAAAATAATCAAATCGAAACGCACATTTTACAGCACACAACAACCAACAATTATCTCCCAACTCCACATCAACTACATTATACAATAAAATTCTAATATGCAAACATAGATCAATCATCAAATAATTAAACATGGTAACTACACCTACTAATACTTCTAGTCATATAATTCGACCCTACATATATATTCTAACTAAATATTAATATTTTTAAAAAAAAATCGGCAGAATTTCGTTTAGATTTTATTATAATCCCCATTTAATCGACATCCTAGTGCATCCATTTCTGATTTAATTAAAAATAATCAAATCGGAATGCACATTCTACAGCAAACAACAACCATGGTTACGATCAAAATGATGAATGTGTTAATCAACACACAATAACTTTTCAATAAACACAAGCCAGGTTACGATCCCTGATTCTGCAACCCATAGAAAAAGTTAGGGCTTACCTTTTTAGTGAAATGCAAAGGCGGCGGCAAACACGTAATGACGGCCGGCGAACGCATACTGGTGGGCGACGAATGCATACTGACTGTCGGTGAATCTGAGCATACTGGCGGACGGCGGATCTGAGCATACGACGGATGGAATCGGGTGGACGGTGGACAACATATGTGGGCAAATCAAATCTGTGTGGCGGACAAGTGTCCTTGATGAAATCAAAATCGAAATAGAAATAGAAATTCTTAGGTCAAGTGTTTTTGATGAATTCAGGAAAAATGAGGGAACAATTGAATTGAGAGAAAATTTTGAAAGAGGGAACAATGGGAGCATAGAGAAAAAAGAGCGTATAATATTCGACTTAGTTTACCTATTAAATTTAATAAAGAATTAAAATAAAAATAGTGTAAAATAACATCACTTGTTTAACAGCAGTTACCCTTGAACCAATTTCTATCTATTCCACCCTCTCATCTTTAACTTCGATTTTATCTTTAACTGCGGTTTTTGATATTTTAAATGTGGGTTTTTAAATAACCGCTGTTATTTCAGTGATGTTATACACTAATTTTGGCATAGTGACAATAATTATCTCTCAACTCTACACCAACTATACTCTATAATAAAATTCTAATATGCAAACAAAGATCGAACATCGATCGTCATATAGTTAAACGTGAATCGAACATCATTCATTATAATTATAAAATTGAAATAAAATTCTATCATGCCAATTAATACATATTTATTTAAAAAGTAAACTTACGATGATAGTGAATATAGATGATATCAACGGATCCGGTCGAGTCACTTGTTCAAATGTATCACCCACATAATATTACATATAAATTAATTAATATGACAAATATATCTTTTCATATTTAGAAACTTTAAAACAGAAAAATCATAATTTTTTTATCAATACAATATTTGATCTAAGAACTAATTAATCGGCGAGACTTAATATCTACCATTAGTAAATCAAGTTAAGAATATACCGTATTCTATGAAAATGTTGTTCTAATTTAGATAAAATGAAATTTAAAAATAAAATATTATTTGCAACATATGAAAATGATTGTTGAGATACATGTAAGGAATTGATTATAGTAATTGAATTAGTCAATGGTAGTAGCTTCCCAAGATTAAGATTGCCGAACGGAACTTTTAATTGCTAACAAAATGTGTTAGTGCAAGTCCTCCCTATCTTTTTCAACAATTTACTTTTCTTCATTTATTAAATTTATTTCAACAATTTATTTATTTATTTTTTGAATAAATGGTAGCAAGTGGGATCCAATTTGACACTCTCTCCACTATTATCCACATGAAATTCTTTTAATTTAGTAAAAATTCGTTTATTTAATATTTTAATATTGTATTTTAATTAGGTTTAAAATATCTTAAATTTTAATGAAAATATATAAAAAATTGTTATGTAAATATATAAAATATATATACTGCAAAATGTAATGAAAAAAAATATATATACATATATACACACACAGCGCGAATTGAAATGAAAAAAAAAACCTTACAGAACGTCGATGGGCGGCGGCGAGCAGGGACGGGCAGCGGCGAGCAGGGACGGGCGGCGGCGCCGGGCTCTGATTAATATGTATATATATATAAATTAACTGATAAACTCACCGGAAGTAATGACGGTGAAGAGCGTCGGCGGCTGAGGTGAGGAGGAAAGGAGGCTGAGGTGCGGTTGAGGTGAGGTGGAGGGGCGGGCAGAGTTTGAATCACAATTCGTCCCATAACTATTTGACAAAATAGATTTAGTCCCAAAATTAACTTTTTATTAGATTTAGTCCCAAATTTTCTTGTAAGATCCAATTTTAGTCCCAAATTTTATTAGATTTAGTCCCAAATTTTTAATAAGGTCCAATTTTAGTCTCAATCTTAACTTTTTATTAGATTTAGTCCCAAATTTTCTTGTAAGGTCCAATTTTAGTCCCAAATTTTATTAGATTTAGTCCCAAAATTTTTTATAAGATCCAATTTTAGCCTCAAATAAAAGGTAAAAAAATGAATATAAAAAATCATAATTTATGTAAAAAAAATTCGATTAGCAAAAAATTAATGAAATAATATAAATACACTTTTTATAAAAATAATATAAAAAATTAATTAAATAATATAAATACAAACTCGTAAAATCTAAAATAAAAAATAATATAAATACATAAAAACTAACGTAATTAATGAAAATTAATATAAAAATAATATAAAAAATAATTTAATTAATGAAATAATATAAATACTAAAAATTAATGAAATAATATAAAAATTTCGTAAAATCTAATATTATTTCACTTTTTACCTTTAATTTGGGACTAAAATTGGACCTTATAAAATAATTTGGGACTAAAATTGGACTTTATAAAAAATTTGGGACTAAATCTAATTAAAAGTTAATTTTGGGACTAAAATTAGACCTTATTTGAAAATTTGGGACTAAATCTGATAAAAAGTTAATTTTGGAACTAAATTTATTTTGTCAAATAGTTATGGGACGAATTGTGATTCAAACTCGGGGCGGGCACGCTGTCATGTCATTATGTGGATCAACTATTGTCATGATGTCACGATGTCTTTATGACATGACGCTATTGTCATGATGTCTTTATGACTGAATCATAACAAAATGTTTCGATGAGCTTCTGTGAAAAAAGGAGAAAATTGTGAAGTCTTGACTTTAACAAAGAGTAGTTTTATTAAACAGTAACGCACTATTTTTTTTATGGTTAAATATTAGTTGCTATTAGATACTCCCTCTGTATTTCTATAAGTTGCTTGTTGCTTTTGGGCACACTAATTAAAGTAAAAGTGAAAAAATATAAGTGATGTGATAGAAAAAGTGAAAAAGTATAAGTGATGCGATAGAAAAAGTGAAAAAGTATGAGTGATATGATGGAGAAAAGTGAAAAAGTAATGAAAATAGTGTAAAAAGTATTGAAAATAATAATAAAGAAGTGAATAGTAATTTCCAAAAAAGGTAAAAAAGCAATGAGTAACTTATAGAAAGACGGACGAAAATGGCAACATGAGCAACTTATAGAAAGACGGGGAGGGAGTACAAGTTAATTCGCCAAGTCTTCCAAGCATTCTAAGCCAACCTTATTTTTCCCTCAATATCTCCATGACAGCTTTATATCTCCCTTAATTTGTTTTCAGAGAATTAGGGATTGCTAATCTTAATTAATTAAAGGCTCATTTTGGATGAATGAATTTAAAAAAAAAAATTGTAAAAAAAGCATATATTTCAAGTTAATAATTACAAAGAGATGAGAGAGAAGAAAAAAAGTAAGAATAGATAGAGATGGAAATGGGCAGAGAGGAAGGATTTCATATGACAAAGTTTTGAATAGGATTTAGAAAATATCTATTTTAAACATAACTCAAATCCAAATATTTGTAAATTCATAGAAAGAGATTATTTGTGTGTGAAATCTACGGAATTTCAAATCCAACCATCCAAATGGAGCAAAAAATTATTTTTACCAAACGCCAATTTCAATCGCTAAAATCATGTAATTAATAAAAATAAAAAGTAATTTCAAATATCTTTGCCCATTCGGTCTCGAAAATATCTCTTTTACAATTTCAAAAAATTATGTCACACAATTGAAAAATGTTCCAAGTTAAATGATATGACACGAAAATTTTGTATCCATATATCATGTGTATACGATAACCACACAATAAGTCTAGTTACTAATGTGCCATATCCTGGTATCGTGTCATGACATCTCTAATTTTAAGCAGTTAGCTAGGCATTGACTTGACTTGCAACACGTGTCATGATTGTGACACCTCTGCTTTACGCAGCTGGAAATTAAACTCTACATCGAACATTGACTTGACTTACAATAAGTTGTCGTGACTTTCTTCGAAAGTTCTCCATTCACACAAAGGGTGGATATCAGTCCCATCAATCAATACACGGGTGTGTATGTTTACGGATGGCCTCATCCGGATTGGGGATGGATTTTCTCTCATCCCATCCATTTTTTGGGCTTGCACATCTCATTCCATCCAAAATACACATTCATTCCCTATTATATATCTACAAATTTATTTCACATAATTCAATACCAATCACATTAATTTTATCTTACATATGAAATACATTTTATTTATCTCTTTTTCACATATATCATATATATTTTTATTTAATTTATATCAATTAATATAAAATAAGAATTAATTTTAATTATATATATTTTTACATATTATAATATCCTATTATATATATATATATTAATTATTAATATATATATAAACTATATATATGTAAAAAAAATTATTATTTATTTATTATATATACACTGTTTTTATATTATTTATTATTAATTTAATTTATCTAAAAATTTATTCATTATCAAGGTTATTTTTTAAAAAAAATTATTTATGTATTACAACAAAATATAATTAATATACAATCATTCAATCATTACTCAACTAACTAACAATAATAAAATAATACATCATCATCTCCAAAAAGTATTGATTTGACATAAAGTTCCATCCACCCCTACCATATCCAATTCAAACCAAACACAAATTTACTATTCACAGGATTTACCTCATCCACTTTTTTTCTCCATCCAGATGTGCTCCATCCACCCCAAGACGTAAACAAACACTACCTAAGTGTGCAGACGACCTCAAAATTGAGGGCTCAATTTTTGGAAAAAAAAATCTGTTAATATAAATAAATTTTATTAAAATTATAAAATATACTAAGAATAATACATATGCGCGTGTCTTATTTCCCCTTGTTAAATCTCTTGCATCTTCATTCTCTTTATTCTCATTGGTTCAAAAAAATCACTATATTTACAAATTGGTTTAAAAAATTTGCACGGTAGTAGATTTTTTTAGAATGGAAGAGTTTTTTTTTTTTTTTGCACGGGACCAATATATAATTTTTGTCAATTTGTTGTATCATATTGTACTTTTCCCATCCTCTATATCAACATAAAAAAAACCTTCCACTTTTTCCATGGCTCTGAGGAAAAAATCTTATACTTTTCTTTTTAATTTAATCCTAATTAATTTTTTCTCAAAAAATCACCAAATTTCTGTGCTTGGAGTCTCTTTCAAAAAGTAGTACAAGACCTCTATATTTTTCGGGGGAGGAGGGCCTGTCCTTGTGTTATGTTATATTTAGATGGTATAGCTTCAATTCTTGTTTGCCACACATTAATTACATTAAAAATCAAACCACATGGAAAGATTTTTTGAGTTTTTCTTACCACTCTCCTTACTAGTTATGGTTTTGGTGGGATATGGTTTAGCAAGCACAACAAATATCTCCAGCATAGATCAATCCTCCCTTCTTTCATTAAAATCTCACATCAATGCAGATCCCTTCAACAAGTTGACACATAATTGGACCAGCGATACCTCCGTCTGCAGCTGGTTCGGAGTCAGTTGCAACTCCCGAAATAGGGTGATTGCGCTCAACATTTCCAATATGGCGCTCGGCGGCACTATCCCGCCAGAAATCGGGAACCTCTCTTCCCTCGTATCTCTCGACATCAGCGAGAACGCTTTTCTCGGTCCCATTCCTCCATCAATTTTCAACATGTCCTCCCTAGAAATTTTAGACTTGCGGAACAATAGTCTCTCGAGTGGTTTACCGGTCGATATGTGCGAGCACGGTTTTCATAGACTCAAAAGGCTTCGTATATCGTTCAACAAGCTGTATGGAGAAATTCCAACGAGTCTGAGCCAGTGCAGGCAGCTTCAGTACATTTCCTTGTCAAACAACACTTTTAGTGGACATGTGCCACCAGAACTCGGGAACCTAACTGCCCTCCGTGAACTCTACCTCCGCGACAACATTTTAGTTGGTATGTCTCATCCTTTGAATATTGTACTTTTGGTCCCACATTGACACGCACCCCTTTTTTATGAAAAATGAGATGAATTTTTTGTGATCATTTGTGTAAAAAAATAAAATTGACCAAATCTAAAATATTTGGGATCATGTGCGTGTCCTGCGAAACTAAAAGTGCAATTCCGTCGTATTTATTGGTTCATCCTTTTATATTTAATCTTTTAATCTCAAGTACAAATAAAATTTCTATCCGTCCAAAAAAAATTGTATGCTAATTTGTGCACACTAATTAACAAAAAAATATTTTGTGTTTATAAATTGGATTCATTTGCGGGGGTAATATGCATGGTCGCGAAAGGCACTTTGCTTCAGTGACTTGTTTTTTTTAAATATTTTGTGTAAATATGAGGATGAAAATTGTGAATCCTTTATCATTTTGGATGTGTGCAAATAATATTGAAACTAATCAAAAATGAAAATCTGCAAATAATTATAGGATAGACCGAATATATTCTTCTCCAAATAATTTAGAAATTAAATTTTCATAGTCTAGAATGTTACTCCTATTGTTGACTGTCACGAATTGTAAATAGTATTCTTGCAAAAAAAATATATATATATATTTTGATCCATTAACCAGCTATATATATATAGGAGTGAAATATTTGGTTTAAATGTATAACGTATATAGTTTGATTTGTCTATGTGGTATTAATCAATTGGATGTTTCGCCTCCAATGATTGGTTACTAGACCAAAACATAGAAATTACATGACATTTTTCAATTTGCAAAAAATGGTTAATTACATGAATTCGAGATGCAGGCAATATTCCGAAAGAGATGGGTGGTCTACAAAATTTAAAAGTATTGCACTTGGGAACCAACAAACTCAATGGCTCATTACCCAACGAAATTGGGAACATAACATCCCTTGTCGAATTATATCTCTGGGAAAACAATTTAAGTGGTAATGCCTCGTAAACAATTCCATTTTAAGTTAAATTTAATTTATAATTAAATTAATTAATTTTCATAAAAGGAATTTGATTAATTTCACAACAATTGTTGTCTACTTATTAATTATACTTTATGGATGACATATCTATTGAGATTTTCATTACGTACGCAGGCAGTGTTCCAAGAGAGATTGGTCATTTAAGTAATTTAGAGATACTTCACTTGGGAGGAAACCAACTTAGTGGGTCAGTTCCAAGAGATATTGGGAACATCACAGCCGTTCAACAATTATATTTGTGGACGAATGAGTTAAGTGGTACGATTATTAGATATTATATGTACATATCTCTTTCGGCTTTTCATTAACACAAACTCTACAGTAAAATTTGTTTGATCATAATTAATATTATTACATGCATTTACTAATATTATATTATATTCTATCTGTAAATACATATAAAGATGTCAATTTTATAATTAATATTATTATTTCACAGGTGACATTCCTAATGAAATTGGTCGCCTTAGTAACTTAGAGATATTGGACATGGGTGGCAATCAACTAGGATTCAATTGGTTTAATGTATAAGATAAATACGTCAAGATAGATTATAATGTAGAGATTATTATCTATTAATTAAATAGTATATTTGGATTGATGGATTAAGATAATTAGTAGTGTAAGATAATTTCATTTTGAATGTTTGGATTGTAAGAATAATAATAAAAACATATGCAATTGACAATTTTGCCCTCTATATCATAAACAAAAATAAAATAAATTATGGTTCTCCTTTTCAATATAAGAGGAGTATTTTAGTAAAGATAAAAACAATGAATTATAATCATACCTCTTTCTTAAGATAATATTATCTTCCATTCATAAGATAATTAAATTTTAATTTTGGACTTTTTATTAATCTTGAATTTTTGTCCATTAAACCAAATATCAAATTAGATAAGATAATTTAATTTATCTTAACTTATATAACGAACCAAATGAGGACTTAATGGATCACTGCCAACTGAAATTGGGAACTTAACATCAATTCATACGTTATATCTCTGGAGCAACTATTTAAGTGGTAAGTTTATTACACTACAAAAAAAATTTGCTTATTACTACATAATTTTTTATCACATTATAAAATTAATACATAATAAAAAGTTGTACACCAAGGAACTCATGAACTCATATGCATTTAAAAATAATATCAATTATTTTTATTGAAAAGTTACAGATGTTTACGCTAAATTAGTTACAGATGGTGAATTGACATATAGTGAAAAAACTTTGCAAAAAATTGATAGGACTAATATAAAAAATGTTTAATTACATGAATTGGACATGCAGGCAATATTCCGAAAGAGATGGGTGGTCTACAAAATTTAAAAGTATTGCATTTGGGAAGCAACAAACTCAATGGCTCATTACCCAAGGAAATTGGAAACATCACATCCCTTGTCGAATTATATCTCTGGGAAAACAATTTAAGTGGTATGATGTAATGCCTCCTAAGCAATTCCATTTTACAATCATAATACTTAAATTTAATTTATAATTAATTTTCATATGTCGAAAAATTGCAGGTCACATTCCAGTAGAGATAGGGCATCTTAATAATTTAGAAAGTTTGTGGATGGGTGGTAATGAACTCACTGGACCATTACCACAAGAAATTGGTGCCCTCACATCCCTTCGTGTGTTAAATCTTATGGACAATTCTTTAACTGGTATGTTTCAGCTCTTTCTTAGTGTCAATTTTAAGGGGAAATTGAAAAAACAAAAACCCCTAACTTTGATGATATTATAAAAATAAAGTAAGTCTCTTGTGCACCAGGTACAACATTCAACTCAAGTGTATTTTTAAAAATTTACACTATTTATTACTGAGAAGTTACACAAATTATTATTGAAAACTTACGTCACTAAAGATATACTTTTCAATAATAATATGTGTAACTTTTCAGTAATATTTTGTATAAATTTTAAAAATGAACTTGAGTTGCACGATACACCTTGTGAATATATTTAACTTTTATGAACCATTTTGTAATTTTTCCAAATTTTAACAGATTATATCCTACCTTAAAAGGAATTTGATTCCACAACGTTGTCTACTTATTATACTTTATGGATGACATATCTATTTTGATTTTCATTACGCAGGCAGTGTTCCAAGACAGATTGGTCATTTAAGTAATTTAGAGGTACTTCACTTGGGAGAAAACCAACTTAGTGGGTCAGTTCCAAGAGATATTGGGAACATCACAGCCGTTCAAGCATTATATTTGTGGAGGAATTTGTTAAGTGGTAAGATTGGATATTATATGTATCTCTTTCGGCTTTTCATTAACACAAACTCTCCTGTAAAATTTGTTTGATCATAATTAATATTATTATCTACATTCACTAAGGGGGCGCTTGTCTTAAATCCTTCAATGGTAATGAGAATAAAATTTCATTTTCCTTCTTTACCCTTACATATATTGAATGAAAGTTTGTGTTCATAGTGGTTACGTCATTAGTGTTGTGCTCAAATTTTGAAAAAAAGTTGACAAAAAATAAAGTTGTTGGTTATGGTAGGGGAGATTGATTGAGGAGGATGATTATAGGATGAGATGATCAGGGTAATCAAATGGGGGTGATGATTACCTTATTTTGGAGGAAAATCAATGTTGTGAACCCCATTTGTTCTCATGACCTACTATAATTACTATATATATATCCTTACTCCCATTACCATTGAAGAATTTTCATACCAAGCGCCCTCTAATATTATACTCCACCCGTCCCACTTTAAGTTGCTCATTTTGTCATTTTCGTACGTCCCACTATATGTTGCTCATTTGCTATTTTACCTTTTTTGGAAATTACTATTCATTTTTTTATTATTATTTTTCATACTTTTTACACTATTTACATTACTTTTTCACTTTTCTCCATCACATCACTTATATTTTTTCACTTTATCCATTACATCACTTATACTTTTTCACTTTTACTTTAATTCATATGTCCAAAAGCAACGAGCAACTTATACCGGGACGGAGGGAGTAATATTTTGTGTCTGTAAATACATGTGTAAAGATATCAATTTTATATTATAAGTACTATTTGCACGAGAGTGACTTCCAATTAATGGGCCAGCAGAAATTTCCTTGAAATTTTATCAATTGTACATGTTTTCCTGACTTTATTATTTCACAGGTGACATTCCTAATGAAATTGGTCGCCTTAATAACTTAGAGATATTGGACATGGGTGGCAATCAACTTAATGGATCACTGCCAACTGAAATTGGGAACTTAACATCAATTTACACATTATATCTCTGGAACAACTATTTAAGTGGTAAGTTTATTACACTACATGCAATAAAATATGTTTATTATCACATAATTTTTTATCACATCGTAAAATTAATGATATAATAAAAAGTTGTACACCAAGTACACCATGCAACTCATATGCATCTTTAAATAATATCAATTATTGTCATTGAAAAGTTGTAGATGTTTACGCTAAATAGTTATAGATGGTCAACTGACATATTCAGTGAAAAAACTTTGCAACTATTCAATGAAAAACTATTGATATTTTTTAAATGGCTTAGTCTTGTATACACCAGTTACACCGTGCAACTCAAGTTCATTTTTAAAAAGTCACACAAAATACTACTGAAAAGTTACACATGTTATTATTGAAAAGTGTATCTTTAATAGTGTAACTTTTTAGTAATAATTTGTGTAACTTTTCAGTAATAAATTGTGCAACTTTTTAAAAATACACTTGAATTGCACGGTGTACTTGGTGTACAAGAGACTTACTCTTTTTAAAAATACATTTGAATTTCACGAGACACCCATGACACAAGAGACGTGTTCAATCTGCATTGATCAATGTCCTAAATTTGAGACCCTCTCTCCCTAATTATAACAATAAAAAAAAAGGAAAAACCATAAAGTAATTAAATTAGCAATTTGGTAGTATATCTGTATTAAATTTAAATAAATGGGATTAGTATACTATTTTGAATTTAACTTTTATGGTTTGATTTTAGTCCTCAAACTTTATCTTTTTTTTTTACTTTCGTCCCTTAATCCACTGTGTTGGTAAGTAGCCAATAACTATTGGTGTAACAATGTTTATATATTTTGATTTTAGTCCATTATCTTTGTACTTTTTTAAATTTCCATCTCTTTAATCGGTTGGATTATCTGGACCAGCCGATCAAGGAAAGAAAATTTTAATAAACACAAAGTTAAGGGACAAAATCAAAATATGAAAATTTTGGTGACTATAATTAGGGCGAAAAAATTACTTATCCCTTAACAAATTGCCTTGCTTGGATGATGGTTATTTGGTTGCACTTTTTTTCTCCTCCGTTCGGTTTGTCCACAATGGTGGTTTACGGCGAGATTTTTAATGAGACTTATTTAATCAACGCAGTCCCTTTTACCCGGTCTGTGGGTTGCACTCTTTTTTGTTTCTTTTTTATATAATATCCTTATTCCTTGACAAATTGCCTTGTAATGAAGTTTTGCAGGGGTTATCCCAAAAGAGATTGGCAACCTGAACCATTTAGAAGATTTGCAAATAATGGTTAACAGATTGACAGGGCCTCTTCCTTTAACGTTTTTTAACATATCCACCCTCAAAAGTGCCATACTTTCTGATAACATGCTTAGTGGAAATTTGCCGAGGGAGGTTGGGAACATGAAAGCACTCCAAACATTATATCTCAGCAACAACATGTTAAATGGTATATATATGTTATCCTTTCTCTATTTCATCTTTTTCCAGTTCAACTGATATATCCCTACTCGAATTAATATTTATATTTTTAACTTGTTGTTGAAAATGAAACTATTCAAAGAGGTCCGAGTTAAAAGGTTGCTTTTTTTACATTAAACAATAAAAAAAAAGGGAAATGATTTTTTTTTGTCCTTTATTTTTCACCTAATACGGTTTTGGTTCTCCTGACTACTGAAATTTTAATTTTGTCCTTTATCTTTCAAAACTTTTAATTTTTGTCCTTTATCTTTAAAAAATTAATTTTCATCCTTTATCTTTGTAAAAAATTTAATTAACGTCCTTTTTGAATGATAAAGGACAAAAATTAAATTCTAATAGTTAGAGGACCAAAATCAGGTGAAAGAAAGGAGGAAAAAAATTATTTTCCCATTAAAAAAATGCTGTGATTAAATTGAACCAACCTATTATGCAATTATATGCAATTTAAAGGGTCTTGAATCGAGTTGCAAATTTTAAAAATATATGTTGTAAGATGTAAATTAATGACGTTATTTAAAAAAATAAAAAAAAACTGACGTGGTTGACTACTGAACAAGTAATTTCTTTCAGGTAGCATTCCGGGGGAGTTGTTCACGTCCAACATTATAACTATTCAAATTTTTCACAATTTCTTTGAAGGATCGATACCATCCGACATTGATAAATCCCAAAACTTGAATTACATCAATCTTGCCGAAAACCGTCTCTCCGGCGTTTTGCCTTCCAACATTGGGAATCTTTCACAATTAAAAACCATAATACTCCATTCCAACAAATTATATGGAAACATTCCTTCTTCCATTTGCAACCTCACATCCCTTCAATTTCTTCATCTCTCAAACAACTCTTTGGAAGGACAACTTCCTCAATGTTTGGGAAACTTCAGCAAGTCCTTGCAAGTCTTGCACTTAAAGCAAAATCGCCTTCACGGCCTCATTCCTTCCACGTTTACGCAGGGTTGCGCTCTCGATTCTCTCAACTTGAACAGCAATCAACTTGGAGGGTCATTGCCGCGGTCCCTTGCATATTGTCGACAACTTCAGGTCCTCGATGTGGGAAACAATAAAATACAAGACGGGTTTCCCTTTTGGATGGAGACTCTTGTTGAGCTCCGAGTTCTTGTCTTGAGGTCCAACAGGTTTAATGGCACCTTAATTCTCCCTTCAAAGATGGCTAATTCTTCGTCATTTCCCAAGTTGCAAGTTTTCGACATAGCCAAAAATTCATTCACCGGCTCTTTGCCCGTTAGATATTTGAATAATTTTAGAGCCATGATAAATGCGACGGAGAATATGACGGACAGTGATTGGTTCAAAAAGTACGATGAGTCCATGACTTTCGTCTTCAAAGGCTTGGAGCAACCGGTGGAGAGAATCCTGACAACATTCACGACAGTCGACATGGCGGAGAACAACTTTTCCGGTGATATTCCAGCGGAAGCCATGGGGAAGCTCGATTCTCTAAGGTACCTGAATTTGTCTCATAACGACCTGACAGGGCATATACCATCGTCTCTCGGGAATATGACTTTGCTCGAGTCGCTGGACCTGTCTGCAAACCAATTTCAAGGTGAAATTCCAGGTCAATTGACGAGCCTCACATTTCTTGCAAAGTTAAATCTGTCGATGAATAATCTTGTGGGGCGAATTCCTCAGTTTCATCAGTTCTCGACGTTCGACAATGATTCCTACATTGGAAACCAAGGATTGTGCGGATTTCCACTGACGAAAAAATGTGATGAGGGCGGGGAAAGTCCAATTGTTGTGCATCCGGAAGAAGATGGTGGTTTTATGGATGGATTTACGTGGCAAGCTGTTGCATTGGGATATGGATGTGGATTTGCCTTTGGTGTTGCCGGGGGTTATTTCATGCTTCGATATAGAAGGCCCAAATGGCTCGTGGAGTTCTTCGATGAGTTAAATTAATGAAGAACATCATGTGTGTGTCTATATATATGCATGTAGGGATCGATGTCTTGTTTGTTGGTTCCAATTAATGTGTTTGTGAGTGATACTTGTAGGTTGTCCATATGCTTAAATGATGTACTACAAATTAAAGAAATAAATGTTAGTTGAAGGTAAGACAAAGAAATCTAAACAAGATCTACACAAGAGATCAAAATAAGTTCTACGCAAGAGGTCAAACCAAGTTCTATACAAGAGATCCAAACAAGATTTAAGCAGGAGATCAGAATAAGGTGTAGTACTCTACGTAAACTATCCTAAAATAATATTGTGTTGAATGCTTAGATTCTAAACTCAAGACAAAATGGAAGACAACTAACAAGACACTAAATACTCTATAGCATATTATAGTTTGCTCCAATTTATATGTAAAATGCTCTCTTCTATTTATAGACTCGAATATAGCATCTCCACATCCCAACAATATGCAAAGCAAGACCCAAAAATAATATGTTGTGAATCAATCGACCTCAACAAGACTTCAACTATTCAAGCAATAATTAGAATAATGAAGAACTCCTTATTCCAGAATCAGATGAACACTAGAAATTGCATAGAGAGTAAAAATCAAGATAACTCGAGAACAAAGGATTTACGTGGTTCGATCAATTGTAAAAGCTATGAAAGAAGAAGGAAGAAAGAGATACTAAGAGGACACTTCTGATGGATGAAGAGTCAGAAGATGAAAGTTATAGAGAAAAGTGAATAAAGAAGTATCATTCTCATAGACTTGAAGAGAAAGAAACTGAAGCTGACAAGTCTATAGCTGAAGACTTAGTCAATGAAAAAGCTAATACTCAGGAGATTGGAGACACAAATCAAGAAGCTAAAGGATTTGTGATTGAGGAAGAATCTACAACTGAAGTGAATGTTCAACAAGAATAATTTTCCAATGTTCTAGTTGAAGAAGAATATTCAACCCCTGAAGAGTTCATGGAAGAAAGGAAGAAATTTGAGAGTTGGAAGGCACTGAGAGAATTTATTGAAAGATTGAAGAAAAAAGAGGAAGATTTTTTTCAGTGGGTTGTTGACTGGACAAATTGCTCAACTGTGGAAGATCTCATGAAACCTAATTTTCTTGAAGAGTTTCCTGCTGAGAAAATAAGGAGGAACAAGGGAAAAGGGAAAGTGATTATCATTGAGGAGCAGAGACTCAAAAGATCAGAATCCCAAAGTCTGCAGCTGAAGCATTGAGAGTGGCTATAAGCAATGAGAAGGACCCCAATGTTGAATTCCCAGAAGCTGATTATGAGATAATAAGCTCAAGTGAAAAGAATTTGAACATAATAGAATTGGTGAAGGAAGCACTCAAGTACTGGAGACTGCTGGTCTAACTACTTTGCCAGAAAGTGCAGAATTGATGGAATCTGCAGGAGTAAGTGCTGTAGAGACCACTCAAGTACAAGAGGTTGAAGCTCCTATTCAACCAGAGGGAAATGTTGATGAAGCTAAGGAAGAAGATGAAGGTGATGATAAGGAAGATGACAATGCTGATAAAACACCTTGTAAGGAAGAACCCCATGGCCAGGATGATGATAATGATGATCATGATTGTGGGGATGCACCTATGGGAGGAGCTCAAATTGCTCAAGTCCCAAGTGTTCAAGAAACCTTGAACACTAAGCAGATCATTGAAGAGAAAACCAGAGAGATTGATGAGGCTGATAAGGAAGGTGAAATTAAGCACTTGCAATATTTGCTCAACTTGCACCTGCAATGTTCACACTTGATGAAGTGTTTAAACAAGGAACCCCTCCTCTACAAAGCCTATTTGCATTTGATAGAGATAACTTTGAAGAATACTTTGAAGGAATGATGTACACTTTAGTTGATAAAATGCAAATGGTCATCACTCCTAGCAAAAGAAAAGCTACCATTGAAGACTCTACAGCTGTAGAGTTGTATGCTTCAAAGAATCTCAAAGTGATGAAAGGGAAAGATATTATCATTCATGAAGCAGAATCAGAATCAGAAGAAGAAGATAGTGACACACTTACAAGAATGACTCTCAAAGAGATTGTTTCAAAACTATGACACTTTGTAGAAGTTTTGAAAGGCATAGAGTCTGGAATTCTGAAAGAAGTTCAATAGGTACCAGACACTATGATTACTGGAAGAGTGAATAAAGGAGTGGAAGATGTTGTGAACAAGATTAATGAGAAAAGGATTGAAGAAAGAAAAGTGATGCAAGAGTTACAATCTGATTGTTGATGATTTACTCAAGAAGAATGTTGAATTGAGACAAGAGCTGATCAAAAGAAGCAAGGATGTATCTGACTTGAAAAACTCTGTGGATGAAGTGAAGTTTGAATCATCTGGACTCAAGACTGAGGTTGCTGATTTGAGAGGAGATATAAGGACTTTGATTTTAACAATAAATTAATGAAGATTGAAATTCTAAACAAACTTAACCAAGTTTTGTCACATTCTGATGCTGGCAAAAAGGGGAAAAGTTTGAGGGATCAGGAATTTAAAGAAGGTGAAGAGAGTGAAGAGCAGATTCTGAAGAATGTGAAAACTGCAAGATAATGAATGAGGAAATTGCAGCTGCAAAGTCTAAGGACTTGTCTACCAGAATTACTGAGCAGGCTGAGAGTGGAAAGAACTCTCAAGGCAAGATTATAAAACTCCCTTATTTTAAGCCTGCCATGAAGAAACCACCTGTCAAGATTCATCACTCCCAACACCAACAAGCTCAACCATCTGGTGGTAAATGGGAAAGGAAATTGAAGGAGATACAAAGAAGTAAGAAAGAGTAGAAAACTTCTGAACCATTGAATGTGCAACCTTTGAGACAGGTAACACCAAAAGGAGATGAGGAGATCAAAAAGATGCAAAATTAAGTGAAATCTCACTTTGAGATTTTATGGGAAGAGTTTGAAGAAATCAAGGATAGACATTCTGTGTTGAAGAAGATAAAGCTGAAAATGGATAAATATAAAAAATTCAAGGATTTTAAGGGAAGTGGCCATTTGTATACTGGAGACAATACCTATGTGATAGAAGGAAAGAATGCCAAAAGGAGGAGAGCATCTGCTAGAAGGTAATTCAGATCTAAGAAATAAGAAGAGATATTCAACGAGTATGAATTGAAAATGATGCTCCAGTATACGGAAGAAGATGAGAGAAATCATAGGTTAGTCTCTCAAGGAATCTTTCATACCAGACCTGACAGTTCAGAAGATGAAGAAGAGAAGGAAGCTGGCCCAAAGCACAGAAGGAGATGAAGACTCTAGATTAGATTAGACACTATAGCTCTTTAATTTTTAGTCTATCTAAAGTTTGTAAGTTGTATCAAGACCTTTTTATTTATTGCAGCTTTACCTTGTTTTTGCTTGCCTTTTCATATTGTTGTATATTTGTTTGCATACCATATAATTGTTAGCAATATCTCATTGCTACAACATATTTAGTTTTGGTATTGCATAAGTGTTTTTCCATCATCAAAATAGGGCGAAATTGTTAATACCTTATTTTGATTAGATTTTGATGATAGCAAAACATATATATATTCTTGTATATACTAACTTATTTGATTAATTCTGAGAGCTAAGGAATTTACAGTGTAAAAGGGAAGCCTATAGCTGCAGAGTTAATGACCCTACAGCTAGACAACACCTAGCAGCTATAAAGTTGTTCCTACAGTTGGTTTTATATTTGCAGGAGTTGAACTGCAAGGGCCAAGGAAACCTACAGTTGTGAAGACCGTTTGAAGATTAAAGTAAAAGGTTATTCTCAAGAGGATTATCAAGACCCTTATAGCTCAGATTAGTGAAGTAATTTTGCATCACTAAGGAGTACTTAAGGAGGATATTATTCTAAAGTCTGGAAGATTGTTGAAGACTAATTTCAAAGTTGAACCAGGTTTAGAGGATAAAGACAAATATTACACTCAACACTATTCTGTGTGAAGGAGAATGACCACCTCACACATATGGAAATTTATAGAGAGAAATAAGAGTCTTATCCAGAATTCAAATTTAAATTTCTAACGAATAAGACACACCTCTTCCACAATAAATAGAAAAGCATTTCAGAGGAAGCAACAACAACCACCTGAGCAAGCAAGCATTCATTCTGAGCAAATCTACAGCCAAGAAACTTTAAGAGAGAGTTCATCAGATTTTATTTTCTTTTTGATTCATAAGATAGTTGGTTATGATTTCTTAGAAAAGAATCACATTTTGTTTGTTATTCCCTCACACTTTATTATTCGTATTCTACTTTGTGTAGATATCTCTTTGTGAGGTTTTTATTTTGAAACTCTTAGTGAGTTTATTTATTCTGAGTGAATAGGTTAAGTATTCTCTTCTACTTTGAATAGAAATCTTTGTGAAATCTATTTCTTAGGGGAAAATATTTGTAATTGATCTTTGTGATCTTGTCTTAGTGAATTTGGCACCTGAGTAGTGTAACAGTGGATGTAAAAGGTCTAATTCATAGACTCTGTGTTAGGGTTATACTAGAAAGTATGATTTTACTTTGTATAACTAAATTAAATCTTTGAGCTTTATCTGAAATAAATCTTTTATAAATGTGCTTTAGATAATATGCATGTTATTTATTTATTGCAATCCGTTCAAATATAATAGTACAAGTTACACTATAGATTAATGTGGTGATCCACGAATACCTCACAGCAAGATCACATTATCATTGTCTTGTAAGAATTACTAACTTCACAACCTAGATGGGATTAGAACACCCCATTGGCAAACGGTTGATGTGTAGATCCCAGATTGGCTTATCTTGACCAAGGGATTACACTAGTGCATGATGATGCACTGAAGAGGACCTACAGAGAGATAATTCTTCCGTACTGATTTATGGGATGAAGAATTAGACCTCACTGGTCGTTTATTTTTATACCTCTGTCCCTTAAATAGGACTGTGTGTATCGGTGCGTGGCGCTTTAATTTGTTGTGGGTAAAGAGTCAATAATACTCAAATACTTTACATCTTGGGCGACACCATTGAGAACATGACCGTTGCTAAGATTTAATACAGAGGAACGTGTGCTTGGAGAGTCTTGCATGTTTAGTCCCTTGGTGGGCTCTAAACGTTCGTCATACTAAATCTTGCAAGTGGAATTTATTTTCAGTATGATGATAAAGAAGAGTTGTCCTTACTCCAAGGTTAAGATGTTAAATTAATTAAAGCGTTCAGTGGCTTGATTAATTAACAGAAAAGAGAATTTTAAACATGGGAAATAATTCTTGGGAGCCATATGATTGTAATATGGGATAAGATGGATGGTGCAACACTAATCCTATAGTGGAGTGAGATTAATGTTAATGGGTTGAATGACAATGAGCTCAATGTTAGAATTTAAGGCCCATTGGCAGGTCCAATCTTAATTCTCCTAAAGGCCCCTTAAGTAGCCCAATTAAATGTCCAACAATGAACAAGGTGATTAAAATAAAAGAAATAATTTGTGTGCCCAATTTTATTGTAATTTTCGAATTATTTTTGTATTGAAATGTGATTAGGGTTATATTTGCATCAATTTGTACTCATTTTGAGATAAATTTATAGAGTTTTGTCTGTATTTATGGCCTTAATTGTTATCTAATTTGCTATTAATCCATTTTCTTTGATTTAATTGAAAAGCTTTCATATTTACATGAGTTTTGGAATTTCCAGGTTGGATAAGAAGCAATGGCCCACTTTATACAAAAAAAATTCGTCTACAGCTTCTGCAATCGGGACCACAATTCAACTGCCTCCATCTCTCCTCACTATGCCTCTTCCTCGCTGGAAACGTTGGAGTCCACCCTCTGAATCACACCACCACTGCAATCCATTGCAACTCCTCTGTCCTCTTCACTACTAACCGCTCCAGCAGCCGTTCTCACGCCACAAACAGCACCTACGCCGGAATCTACGCCTCATGCCCGGAATCGCCCCTGCTATCGAACCGACACCACCGGTAACAGCCTCTGAAACCAGCAACTGCCGCCGCACAGCCGCACATCGCAAAACCACTCTTCATCATCAATTAGAAATCAGATTCCACAGCAACCCAGCTGTCATGCATCTCGATCCACAAGTCGCGACCTCGCATCTACACCACCACGCCAATTCGAAGACTACTGGATCCCGTTCTCACCGACTCCGGAGTCGCGACCGGAATGGACGCCCAATTCCAGGCCGTAACTGCTGCAATCCGGTAAGGGGAAGGATTGATTTGGGCCAAGATTGCATTTAATTGTTTGGGCCCAATTATCATTTGTTTCTGAAGCCCAACTCTTTAATTTAATGAAGGCACACTTTTATTTCCTGAGCCCATTAAACATTCTGAAGAGAGGAGCACTATAAATTGTTCATGGGAGTATCACGTCGCAGGACATCTCGCCACTAGGGCAGTAGGTTTTTATGCGAGTAGGCAGTAGGTTTTAGGGGTAGAAATTTGGGATTAAACAAGCTTGTTTCAGTTGATTTTAATTCATTAGAATAAGGGATTTTTCATGAATATTAGGAATTAGATATTATTGTCTCTACATTAGTTTGATTCTTGTTTTAGAATTCTGATTCATTTAAATTATTCTAGTTTGATTGTTTATTTAATTCATGTTTTGTTTGATTTCAATACTTGATTAGATTTTATGCAATTTCTTGTTTTCATTAGTTATAGTAATTTCATCTCAATTCTTATTCAATTTTTGTTATATTCAATTATGCCTGCTATCTCTGCTATCTCAATTAATTCCAGTAGATTTTATCTCATCTTTGATCAATGATACTTTTTATCTCAATTAGTTATGTCTTCCAATAGTTATGATTTAAAGTCTTTCTGCTTTGGGTGGAATTCACCCGAAGCGTGCACGATTTAGTTTAGATTAGTAGTTTAGAATTCTTGCTTTATTTTATTTTCGCTTCATTTTGTAAGTAGATAGAAACAAATCCTGCAATTTCAATTTTGTTTATTTGATTCCTAGACTCACACACAATTCTTAGGATTAGATTTATCTCATTGCTTCCCGTGGATTCGATATTATAACTTGGTCAGCTTACCACTACACGATCATATACACTTGTAGGAAAGTGCATTTGTGTGCGAACACAAATCGCTAGTCAAAATGCATGAGATATTTTATGATAAATAGATATGTATTTAGAATACAAGAATATCTAATAAAATCAAGAGCTCATTGAATTAAAACATACATATGTAATTTTCAAAAATTACATTTAAATGATAAGGAGGATTACTTTGTGGAAAAATTTATATTGGTAATTAGAATACTTGGTATCAAGAATTTCCTTGTGAGGAAATAGGCTTTTACCATAATTAATTTTTGGCCCACAAATTAACCCTAGAATCCTTATTATAAATATGAGCTTTGAGAGCTCATAATTCAACAACAATAGATGCCTAATTTTCGGCCACTATAGAGTAGTATGGTAACAAATATTTTTCTTTTCCTTGTATTGTAATTGTTCGTATGGCCTCCCACAGAGTGTACGAGCAAGGGCAAGAGAATACTTGAGAAGACTTATTAGATTGATCAAGTTGATCGTGCGCACCGGAAGCGAGTATCTCAAGATTTTGTCATCAAGAGGTATAATTCACTTAAACCCCTTTATTCGCATGTATAGGGATTTATGTGATTTTATATATTCATATGTTTTGCATGCAAACCTTGTTGTTGGGTGTACAACTATTTGATTTAATTATATTTAAATCATGATGTTAGTTGTGTACTTATGTTTGTATTTGGTGTATAACCCGAATAGATCCAGGCTTCCGCGAGATTCCCCAACACTCTGAACCACTATAAACATGTTGTTCTGTTTACTTTATTTATTTACTACTTTGTCTATTCCATATTTAATTTAAGTTACATTCATATTTATTTTTAAAACTGCATAAAACTTTATGTTTCATAAAGAATTGGAATCTACAGCTGTAGACTCAATAGTCACTCAGCTGTTAATTTACCAGATTCGACACAGGTGGAGAAAGGTGCGACTTCAGGAGGAAGTGCACCGATCGATGAAGTAACTCCCAGGGCCGGGGTTACTAAGGCTTCAGGAGAGGCTCCAAAGATTCGAAGGGATGGGAAATACAAGTGGAAGATCGGGAAAACCATCAGGCCTTTGGTTACCACTGTATTCAAACGAGTGAAAACCCATACCTCAGGAATTAAGAAGTTAGGTTCTAGATCTGCGGAGCTCACGAAGGAAGTTCATGATATCAGGGAGCAGAGGCATGATCAGTTTGTGGAATTACAAATTCAGAGGAGTCTGGAATTAGCTGCCATAAAGAGCCAGACTGAGCAGCAAATTACTGATGCTTTAGCTACTCAAGAATCCAGAATGCGGGAAATTGCCCTGGAGATTGCCACTGCTGAAGCTCAAAGAATGGTGAAGGAATTTTGGACAATCTGAAGGAAGAGGAGGAGTCCTGGCGGAAGGTGGTTTCTGACTTTAAGTCAGATTATGACAAGCAGATGGACTCCCTGATCTCTCTCCACACTCAGGTACAAACTTACAATCTGAGCATGTGATTCAGGGCGAGAAGATTGGTAGTACTGTGGAGAAGATTGCCCTCCTGAATGATCAATTCGCTTCTCATAGCATCGCCATCACTGATCTTTCAAAGGAATATACTGAGAGTGATGATGCCAAAAAGGGGGAAGGAAAGAAGGCTCAGAAGAAGGGGGAAGCCAGAAGAAACTGAAGAGGAAGCAGACTGAAGTTGAACCTGAAGTAATGATGAATGTAGCTTAATGTAAATAAGCAATAAACAAAGCAATAAATAAACAAAGCAATGTAAATAAGAACAACAAGTTTATAGTGGTTCAGAGTCTATGAATAAGACCTCCTACATCAACTGTTACACCACTTAGGTTCCAAATTCACTAAGACAAGATCAAAAAGACCAGTTGCAAGTATTTTCCCCTCAAAACTAGATCTCACAAAGATTTCTAATCTAAGTAAAAGAAAATACTTAACCTATTCACTCACAATAAACAAACTCACTAAGAGTTTCAACACAAAAACCTCACAAAGAGATATCTACACAAAGTTGAATACAAGTAAAAACGTGTGAGAGAACAAAAAAAGTGTGATTCTTTCTAAGAAATTCTAACCAACTATCCTATGAATTACAAAGAAAATAATATCTTATGAATTCTCTCAAAATATGTTGGCTATAGATTTGCTCAGAATGAATGCTTGCTTGCTCGAGTTGTTGTTTTTTCTTCCTATGAAATCCTCTTCTATTTAATATTTATAGTGGAAGAGGTGTGTCTTATCCGTTAGAAATTTAAATTTGAATTCTTGATAAGGCTCCTCTTTCTCTCTATAAATTTTCACATGTGTGAAGTGGTCCTTCTCTTTCACACAGAATACTACTGTGATTGCGCAAATTGTGTTCAAACGCAATTCGCTAAGCCTACAAGTGTATAGGATCAATGTAGCGGTAAGCTTGACCAAGTAATAAAAAATATCGAACCCTAGGTAGGTAATCTAGTGTAAGGAGATAACAAGAAATGGAGTGCTACTAGACCTATGAAAGCAGTAAATTCTCGGGTTTTGGGCTAAGAAAAATAAAATCAAAGAAGCTAAACTAAACTACCTAATCAAACCAATTAAGACGATGTGAGTGATGTGTGCTTAGGGTAATATCAATCAAGTGAGTTTCGTGACTTATTGTATCTATGCCTAATCTCGATTCATCAAACAACCAAACTAGAGAAAAGTCCTCACCAAATTAAGTAAACGCAGTTCTCGCTTGTTGTCAACTCAATCTAGTGCCTAATCGTGAGTGTTCTTGATGATTTACCCCCTCTCGGTGTAATAGACGTCCTAACAAAAGCATTCAACGGTTCATTCAACATAATAATATACCTAATAGAGCAAACGCAGCTCTCGCTTGTTGCCTACTCAATTAAAATGCACAATTATAGAAGAACAATCCACTAAAGCTCAAGAATATCCAATGATTAATAATTAAATCACTCATTCCACTCAATCACACACTTAATCAAGAAAATGCAGCTATCGCTTGTTGCTCACTTAATTAATATGCATGATCAAATAAGAACAATCATGTAAAGCCCAATTAATCCACAAACACTACAAAAAATTGAGGGTTTAAAGAGGGGTTTAAAGTGGAATTTAAAGAGGGTTTAGGGTGTAAAGGGAAAAAAACCGTCGCAAAATGGCGAGGGCGAGGTGCTCGCAAAATGGCGAGGGAAGAGTGCTCGGGAATTTGGCGAGGGCGGCCGCTCGGGAAGTAGCGAGGGTTTGAACCCTCGCGGCGCTAGCGAGGGAATGGCCGTCGTAAGGCAGGGCGAGGGCACGCCGTCGCAAATTGGCGAGGGTTTAACCCTCGCGAACTTCAAATATGAAAAAAATATATATTTTCGCGGGTCTGGCCCGCGGACAGACCCTACCCGGGTCTACCCCGCAGGCGACCCGCGAACCTGGCAGCATTTTTGCGAATTTTCGCGTGAGAGGGGGTTTGAACCCGTGACCTCCCTTATGAATGTATGAGTGCCTTGCCATTTGGGCAAGTAGTATTTATTGTTCCATAATTCATTATAAATATATATATATACAATATATACTTTTATATTTTAACTAAATGTTATATATTTACTTTATTATTATTATATCATGTAATTATACTAATCTAAAATTATATATTTTAATTATGTAATACTTATATTTAGTTATAATAAAATTATCATATATATATATATGTAATTATATATTTCTAAATATTATTTCAAATCATTATAAACATTAATTTTTTTAAAGATTATAATTAACTAAAACATGGTATGATCATAATTAAAAATTATAATTAAAAAAAATTACTTACAATTTCCAAAGTAACATGGGCTGCTCCACGGGAACCACCCTTATGGCGAGAGATGCCAGTACCTGGGCCTCCCGGCTCTGACAGACGATTCTTTCGACATTGTTCAGACCTTGCCTTCACATCCTCCCTCTCCCAATACACGAGCAGTGCCTTCCAAATGGCAGAATCCCACGATGGCTTTTTCCGTTTCAACTTCCACCTTCTTTGCGCCCTGTTCAGCATGTCCACATAGCGTTCGGCGGCCCTTTGAACAAAATGCTCGTAGACAAGTTGTGAGGGTACAGTGGAAGGATCCCACGTAGTCTCCTTCTGCAGTACAAATTGAACATTATTAAATGTACTTAACTCAATTACTTAAATGTACAAAATGAATATTATTAAATGTACATACCATGAACATGTCCCACCACTCCCTCAACCGTTGTGGGCTTACCAACTTGAAAGTATAAGCGACATACTCCATATGACTGTACATGATGCGTGTACATAAGCTGGACACATCTTGTGAGGGCATCAACCTGAAAAAATAATAAATACCTAGTAAAATTACAAACAGTATATGTATATAATTCAACAATTATGAATTCAACGTACGTGCCCTTGTAGAAGGATAACTCTATATGCTCTCCAATATGTGCATCAGACACGTCCTCGGACTCAGAGTCCGTATAATCATCTGCATCAAACGCTTCCATGGCCGGAATAGTGGGAACTGGAACAGACGGTGGACGAGTGGAAGACGATGGACGAGTAGAAGGCAATGGACGAGTAGAAGACGATGGACGACTAGAAGACGGTGGTCGACCATGTCCTCGACCCCTTCCTCCATCTGTACTACGATCAGACCCACTCATCTGTGACATTAATTAAACAATTCTCATTAATAACGTGTATAACCGCCACAAGTATACCCATTAACAAATATAACCATAAAGTATAAACATAACAAGTATACTCATTAACAAATATAACCATAAAGTATAAACATAACAAGTATAC
>JAPKLY010000563.1:136755-209639 GCA_026898435.1 Prunella vulgaris
AGGCTGTAAGTGAGAGGATTATAAGTTTACACAAGACCACACTCACTATCGATATGGGATACAATTTTATTTGCACATGAAAAAGTATTCACAATTTTCATCTTCACATTTATACAAAATGTTACCAAAAAAAAAAAAAAACATGTCACTATAAAGCAAACGTGCCTTTCGCGACCATGCATTTTACCACCACAAATGTATCCAATTTATGAACACAAAATATTTATTTGTTAATTTGTGTGCACAAATTAGCATACAATTAATTCTTGGATGGATAGATATTTTATGTGTACTTGAGATGAAAAGGTTGAATATAAAATGATGAACCAATAAAATACGAGGCAATTGTATTTTTTATCCGGCAAGACAAAAACCCATTTCAAAATGGTCTCAAATATTTTAGATTTTATCTTTTTTTTTTTTATACAAATGATTACAAAAGAATAAAAAAATACAAAATTCATCACATTTTTCGTAAAAGAAAGAAAAAAATTATGGAAATATAACCAAGTGTGAAATATTTGGAACCATTTTAAAATAGGGACGGGATTTATGAGACCAAAAGTGCAATTCCCACGAATAAATATATAGTGAAGGGATCACACATACCAATTAAAATGTTTTCGCCGAGGTAGAGTTCACGGAGGCCAGTTAGGTTGCCGAGTTCTCGTGGCACGTGTCCACTAAAAGTGTTTTTTGACAAGGAAATGTACTGAAGCTTCCTGCACTGATTCAGACTCGTTGGAATTTCTCCATACAACTTGTTGAATGATATACAAAGCCTTTTGAGTCTATGAAGACCGTGCTCGCACATATCGACCGGTAAACCACTCGAGAGACTATTGTTCCGCAAGTCCAAAATTTCTAGGGAGGACATGTTGAAAATTGATGGAGGAATGGGACCCAGAAAAGCGTTCTCGCTCATGTCGAGAGAAACGAGGGAGGAGAGGTTCCCGATTTCAGGCGGGATAGTGCCGCCGAGCGCCATATTGGAAATGTTGAGCGCAATCACCCTATTTAGGGAGTTGCAACTAACTCCGAACCAGCTGCAGACGGAGGTATCGACGGTCCAATTATTTGTCAACTTGTTGAAGGGATCTGAATTGATGTGAGATTTTAATGAAAGAAGGGAGGATTGATCTATGTTGGTGATATTTGTTGTGCTTGCTAAACCATATCCCACCAAAAACTGAACTAGTAGGAAAAACTCGAAAAGTCTCTCCATGAGGTTTGATTTTTAATGTAATTAATGTGTGGCAAACAAGAATTGAAGCTATACTATCTAAATATAACATAATATCAAAGAGGCCCCACTCGAAAAATATAGAGGTCTTATACTACTTTTTGTAATGAGTCTCCAAATACAGTAGTTGACGATAAATAATTAAAGAAGATTGAACAATGATCAATATAAATAAAAAAAAATTTAGCTGTTAAACATAAAAAATTTAGTGGTTTTTTTAAGAGAAAAATTAATTAAAATTAAATTGAAAAGAAAAGTATAAGATTTTTGCTCAGAGTCATGGAAAAGGTGGAAAGTTTTTTTTTATGCTGCCGTAGAGAATAGAGAGAATTAAGAGTTGAGAGAAAATTAAAATGCTAGACATTTAATGAATGGAAACTATATATTTTATAATTTTATATAATTTATTTATATTAACAGAAATTTTTTTCAAAATTAAGATATACTAAGATGTCACTAGTCACACTTGTTAATAAACGGGCTAATATCATACAATTGTGTGAATGTCACGACAACTTATTGTAAGCCAAGTCAATGTCCTATATATATATAGTTTAATTTCCAGCTGCCTAAAATCAGAGGTCACAAGAAAATCATGACAACGTGTTGCAAGTCAAGTCAGTGGCCGGACATAGTGTATAATTTCCAAAAGCCAAAAATCAGAATCTCATGACACGATACCACTGTACGGAGAGACTTGAAAATTGCTTAGAAATGTTAAACAAACTAACACTAATTTAATAGGGTCAATTTTACGGAGCTGCGTGCCTAAGCGAACCTGGATCTTAGTGATTCGTTTTTAATGGGCCACTAATTAATATTCGGAATCTAATCCTAACCCTAGTGGTCTACGGGCTATACGGGTACTAACCGCCTCGGGATAATTTTTAAAAAAAAATTATATTTCAATATAAAATAAGAGGTCATAATTATAATGTGAAATTATAAGAAAACATAATTCACAAAGTTTAAACATTAACAACAAATTTAAAATTTAATAAATATCTTCGAACTTTTCATTCTTCGGTATTAGATCATTTCTTGTACATGATAAAACATCTTCTTTCATTTTAGTATCATCATTTGAAACATGTAAAAAAATATAAATTGGTAATTATTTTAATAAACATAAATTATCTATAAAATAAAAAAAAATAGTGACAACAAATTCAATGTTAACTTTTGTTCATTAGTTCTAGTTAGATTAATCATTAATAATAATTTAAGTAAATAATTAATCATTTAATAAATCTATTCATTTTTTATAAGTTTGTTTGATAAGAATTTACTAACTAGTTTACCTTTTATAATTTAATATAAATTATATATTTAATTAAATAATTAATAAATAAAAATTAAAAAATAAGAGGGCTAACAGGTCAGCCCGTGAAACCGGCGGGCTAGCCCATTTACCCCTCGAGCGAAACAATCCGGGCAAAAAAAACTCAATTTTAAACGATCTACTATATGCTCGGATCTAACTCTATAATTTTCAGGACTAAACGAATCAGTCGCGACCCGTTTAACATCTCTATTAACTAGACTGACTTATTGCGTGGTCATCGTATAGACATGATATGGATACAAAATATTCTGTGTCATATCATTTAACTTGGAACATTTTTCAATTGTGTATGACATAATATTTTAAAATTGTAAAAGAGATTTGGAATTTTTAATTTCAAGACCCGAATGGGCAAAATATTTGAAATTACTTTTTTATTTTTATTAATTACGTGATTTTAGCGATCAAAATTGACATTTGGTAAAAATAATATTTAATTAATTAAGATTAGCGATGCTAATGAACTCCGTCCGCGATTGGTAATCTTCGGTTAAATAAAATGACAAGCAAGATGGGTTCATACCCGTATGTGGATGGAGCGCGAGCCCTGGGCCAATGACCTATTTAGATTATGAAAAAATTACAAAATGGTTCATAAAATTGACACTAATTATAAATGTCCAAATATTATATAAATCAATTTCATGGTATAAACCATTTTTGTGATATAAAGTTTATATTTATAAATTTATTTTTTTGTCTTGTTAATAAGTGGTTCATTATATGAACATAAACCACTTTTGTGATATAAAGTTTATATTTATGAATTTATTCTTTTGCCTTGTTAAAAAGTAGTTCATGATATGAACCACTTTCATACAATACATATTCATTACTAATTGATTCTATGTAGAAAAAAGTTATGCTACTGTGCAAAAAAAAAAAATTATACTTCTGTGCGAAAATTGTGAACCAATTTATAAATATAGCTATTTTTTTGAATCAATATATAAGGGACACCTAGATTAATAGGTTTGTAGAAATATTGAGTATAATGCACTTAAATATATTTTGTGAATTAATTATCATAAGATTTAAAATGTGGATTATTATTGCTCAAAGTCGAATAATACGCCATTTTTGACTGGGTCGGCCGGCCGGGTATAATAGTATATTATTGTAATTGTGTTATTGTTTAATGAAATTGTTGAAAATTAAGACTTCGCAATTAAGACATCATGATAATAGTTGGTTCACATAATGACATGACAATAAGTTGTATACGCTAACGGAAAATTTTATATTGCCCAAGTTTAATGAGTTATTACAAATAATTAAGATCATATTTCAAAATGAGTATATACAATTTGTACACGTAGGTCGAATACTTTTAATTAATGAAATTGTAAGAAACATACGTAAACAAATTAATTTTATATATTTAAAATTTTAAATTAGCCGAAATTTTTTCATAATTTCGTAATCTGTCTCAAATCTTGAGTCGACTTCTGCAGAAAAGCATCATCACATAATTTTAATTGTCCACCCAAATAGGTCTCTATCTTAGGTTAATAATTAAATACATGAGAGTTGGAGGAGTGACAATGAAATTAATGTAAAAAAATTTACTCCCTCCGTCTGGGATGGCATAACTTTTAAGAAAAGTAGAGTGTTGTGTAAAGTTGTATTATTAAAATAATGAGATTAGTTGGATTGTGAGGATAAAGTTAAAGTAATAGTTTCCATTTATAGGATATGAAAACAACTGTGAGATGGACGAAAAAGAAAAGTGTGAAAACAATTATGGGACGGAGGGAGTATAAAGGAGGGGAGGCCCCACCTCGTTAAACTGCCGCCCCAATAAGTTCGTCAAATTGGAAGTGAACACGAGTCACCTCAGTTTACAACCCAGTCAATTGAGGAATTAATTTTTTGGTCTTCAGTATTAGTGCATATATCACTAATGAGTAAAAAGTAGTTATATATATAAGTAAAATTCCTAAAAAAAAAGTAGGTTTATATAGGGATGTAAACGAGCCGAATATTATCAAGTTCGAACTCGGCTCGAGCTCTGTTCAAACTCTAATAATTGAGCTCGAGCTCGGCTCATGTATAAAATTTTGAGCTCGCGAATAGCTCAAGCTCGGCTCGTGAAATATTCATTAACTAAATAAACGAGTTAGCTTGAGCTCGGCTAAAAAAAAAAGCTCATTTGCTTAGTTCGAGCTTGGTTCAAAAATAGATCATTTGCATAGTTCAAGATCGGCTCGAAAAACACTCGTTTTCATAGTTTGAGCTTAGCTCGAAAAAAGCTCGTTTACATAGTTCGAGCTCGGCTTGAAAATAAGCTCATTTACATAGTTCGAGTATATTCGCGAGCTTTCTAAACCAAATACCATAAAGCTCGAGCTCGGTTTGATAAAATAATCGAGGTCGAATTCGGGCTCGAGCTCGACTCGGTTAATTTAACAAACAAACACAAATTAATATTTTTCGAGCCGAGACTCGAATAGTTTGCGAACGGCTTAACTCATTTACATCCCTAGGTTTATATAAAAATAGTTCATAATAAGTTTATTATAAAGATATTTTAAAGTATTAAATATTTAATTAAATGTATAAAAATATTTATTAGGAATTTAAAAAACTGAGGTCATAAAATCTATAACAATTATAACATAATATCATCAACTCAAATTTTTGATACATTTGATGAGATTTTTTATACTTCTAGTTAAAATTTTGCTACTTTAAAATTAGATCATGATAAATATTATTTTAGCTTATTTTTGGAGAAGAATACTTAAATTGCATTTTTTTTTTTGGGCACATTAAAAATATTGTAAAAAATTCAATAGTAAAGATCAACATTTTTGCGGACAAGAAGGAGGTCTAGATCAAAGCTCCTGAAAACATCCACTACTTTGCTCCCACAACTGGTATCAATTATCACCTGAACAGGATGAGATTGCTGAAGTTGCAAGACGTTCTGATTCCCTATCTAATCATCGGAAATACCATGCTTTACTAAATAAGTATCATATCTCTCTAGATAGGTGGGAGGATGAAGAGTAGTTCAGGAGTAGTTGTCAGAAATTCTTCCTTGTAATAAGTTTAGGAACTTTTGTACTCATCAGTTTATATCAATGAAACAATTTTAATACCTGAAACAACATCTCTTCCTTGTAATAAGTTTAGGAACTTTTGTACTCATCAGTTTATATCAATGAAACAATTTTAATACCTGAAACAACATCTCGTTGACTCCTGATTTTCTTTCTGCACTTTATCAAGAAGTGTACTAACTCTTGTTTCCATCTTATAGACTAAGTACCTCAAGTGTTAGAGGTTTATCGTACTGAATGTATACTGACTTATATCAGTTGGATGTATAGATGGATTAGGATTAGTTAAAGGTTTGGCATCATCAAAAAGGTGAAAATTGTGGATACAATCTGAGATGTTTTCATTCAGATCCCAAAAATGAGTCTTAACGTTTTGGGCACTATAAATACTAGAGATGTTAAACGGGCCGCGGGCTGGCAGGCTGGCCCGTTTAACCCTGTAATTTACAGGGTTAGGTCCGAGCATATGGCTGCCCGTATAAAACCGGACTTTTTTAGCCCGGACGGATTAGCCCGCCGGTTTTCCGGGCCGACCCGGTAGCCCGTTTTTTTTAATGTAATTAATTATATATATAAATTGGAAAGTGTAGTCTGGTTCTCTAACTGTTGTAATTTGTAAACTTGTATATATTATGTCTTTAAGTCATTAATATTTTATACTTACAGTTTGTATTATAATTTATTAAACTAATAGGTTTATTAATTAACTTATTACTCTTATTAAATATTATTTATTAATTAACTTATTACTCTTATTAAATATTATTTTACTAATTTTTTATTAACTAAGAATTAAAAATCATAGTTGTTATTTACTAATTTGTTATTAACTAATTTTATCATTGTCCAATGAAGGATCTAATACCGAAGATTGAAGAGTTTGAAGATATTTATTAAATTTTAGTTATTAATGTGTAAACTTTATGGATATGTGAACTTTATGGATTATATTATTAGCGTGTGAATTGTATGTTGTTGATGTGTGAACTTTATGGATTATTTTAGTTATTAAATAATTAGTTGTATTTTATATTAAATTTAAATTTTTTTATCCCGAGCCCGTTAGTAGCCCGTTTAGCCCGCAGACCGCTAGGGTTAGGGTTAGGTCCTGAGTATTAGTGGCACTTTAAGAACGAAACGCTAAGGCCTGGGACCGTTTAGGCCCGCGGCCCTATAGGGCTGGCCTTGTAGGGTTAGGGTCAGCCCGTTTAACAACACTAATAAATACCACTTGAATAAGATTTAGAGGAAGTTTTTTCATTAGATTCTTAGCTTTGATTCATTTTTAGATTGGAGAGAGATTAGAGGAAGTTACTAAGTGAGTTGCAATTTGATTCTTCATCTTAATTCTTCAATTACTCTTTGATCCGATCGTTAGATTTTCGATCCATTCATTGCAGTAGATTCCCCATGAGATTAGCTACATTTGTACGTTAGGATTTTACGTGTCAAGCTACGGATTAGATTTTGGCACTTGAAGGTATTTTGATTGTAATTCTAATACATCAACAATTTGTAAGCTTTCTTGTATTTTGGCTATTCTAGTCTTAGTTATGAATGTTATTAGCTTAATTGTTGCTTGTTCTTCTCAATGAGCCATGTGCTAATTTCCTTTGCATTGGGGTTATGGAGATTATGGTGTAGTTTGATCACTTGTAATTCCCATGCATGTATGAGTTAGCTTGATGTATTGATTCTCTATATTGATGATTGATTGAACTATTAGTGTAAGCATTTGGATATTTTGAGCTTAGTTGAGTTAGAATATATGAGAATTGAGTTAATTCAATAATGTTCTTAATTGATAATTGTGCACACCAAGTGTTTGTGTTATGGTTTCTTTGTCAATGAGAATTGCTAGGAGCCTAGAACTATACAATTAGAGTATTAGATGATTAAGTGAGGACTTGAGCATTTGATAGAATCTTATGACTTGATTAGTTCCTCTAGTGATACTTGTGCATGCTAGGAAATTGTTAAATGAATCCATAATTGAAGTACTCCATGCACACTACCAACACTTGCTCACGTGAAAAGGTGATAGTTAGTTTTTTAGATTTTTGCAAGATTGTAGGTAGCACTCAAGTCTTTGTCTTTACTTTTCTTAGATTAATCACCTTATTAAATATTCAATTCTTGCTTAGCAAACATTGTTTCCCTGTGTTGGATATTTTAACTTGGTCAATTGTCAAACACAACAACGACCACGTACACTTTCGTGATTGCATCCGATTTTAGACAAACAACTGAAATTAGAATTCAAAATTGATGCAATCAAACATATAAAAGTTCGTACTCGTGAATAATGAAAATTAAAGAAATAATTTTGTTCTTAATCACTAACTCCCTAAAACCTACTGCCTCCTATCTAATACGACTCTAATTAACTACTACCTTCTAATAGTCTACTACCTACTACTCCCCCTCCTAACACGTCTCCTCTTATATAAACCTACGCCCAAGAAAATGGGCTCAAAATTTATAAACGTTTTGGGCTTTAACAACTTAAAATAGTAAAGGCCCAGGTTATTCGCACTAAGCCTTTTTGATAAATAAACTATCCATATGAATACACTATTTTTATTTTTTTGGGAATACACTACTCTTTATTCGGCAATTTTTTTTGAATTTTTTTTATTTTTTTGAACCTAGTGAAAAAATAAAAATTTGTTCCAAAATTTTTACTGTAAAAATTTCGAAAAAAAATATCGAACATATTCAAGATAGTGTATTTTCCAAAGTGGGTAGTGTCAATAACCTGGCCAATAGTAAATACGAGTTTGGGCCCATTTCTTTCAAACAGAAGCAGTTCCAGTGGACATCGACGGCGGCTATGGGCGATTGACGGAGTGGTTGCGATCGATTGTCTAGCAAGGCTTGAATGGTAGTGCTTGAACGGTTTCCGCGATGAGGAGCGGTGTGCGGCGTCAAATGAGTGACGGTTTCCAAACGGGTGATGGCGGCTTGGGTGCGTTCCGGCGATTGGCCAGGTAAGTCATAGATACCGGCGAGTGTGCTTGCAAGAAAAGACGGTGGAGCGAGAAAGGTGTGGCTCTTGTGGTGGTTTTTGAAGCAAGGGCAGTGGTGAATGGCGTTTCCGGCATCTGGTGTTGGGATTATGGCCATGAATGAGATGGCAATTGCTTCAGAATCGGCAACTTCAATAGTGCGATTGAGTGGAATTCCGACGTGATTTTGTATGGCTGCAAGAGAAAACAGAGGCGGCAGTTAGAGAGGTTGGAGCTTAATTCGCGTCTATTGACGGTGGAATTTGTAGATTCAGGTTGCAGATTTCGATCGGCAGCCAGCGACTGATGATTTTCGAACAGGGTATTGTGTGGGTGAGGTATATATAAATGGCATTTGAATTTCCATAGCAGTGGAGCGTGAAACTTCCATGGCAGTGGTTGTAGAAATTCTGAGGAGAAAAGTATGCCACATTATCTTTGCGCTTGGGTACTAACCAGCTATTTCCAAACCCCCTCTTCGGCTTGGGTTTACTCAAGCCCTTGAGAATTTTTGGAAGGGCTATAAAAAAAAAAAACTATGGTCAAATGTTATGAAATAGGACCCACTCCTCTTCTTTTCTCACAAAAAACACATATGAGTGCTACACAACAAATTAGCAATGTTTATCAATTAAAAACAGAAAAGGGCTACAATAATGGGTCGTCATTGTTATAAAATAATATATTTTATGGACATAATATTAGATTATAGTCCAGTGGGTTTTAGGCCCACAAGACTTAGATGCTAGGGTTAGGTACTCTTATATATTGTATCGTTCTCATTGTATTCTATACACATCAACATTGTAAACACTTTTACGGCAGATAGTTTATACTCTCCTGGCTTGGTCGCCCCAGACGTAGTCACTCTGTGACGAACTGGGTTATCAATACTGTGTTTTTTACTTTACGCTTTACGCTTTTCTCTCGATTACAACACGTTATCAGCACGAGTCTCTAAGAGCAATAAGGATTTACGAGAGGATTGCTCCAGCTGTTTTCGGGATCAAATCAATCGGGATTAATTTTTAAATTGTTGCTGAAACCGTAAGTTTCTGCTCTAATTTTAATCTGAAATCGAAAATCCATGATTAGGTATTCATGCTTATGTTATAGGGATTATGCAGAAAGTGATGTCAATTATCTGTATATATTTGATTTTGATTATACGTTTTTGATGTCCATTAATACGCATGAAAATCCTCATATGTTTAATTTCCAGATCAATTCTTGTATCTATGAGTATATGTTTTTCTGCTCGTATGCCATATTCCCGATCATATGTGCTTTTGTTAATGAACCCTGCAATAATATGTTTTGTGGATTACGTGTATACTATGATACGTGATTTGTCCTGGTTTTTTATTATGCCATACCATGTATGTTTATATCCTGTGTTGAATTGGTTTGTTCCTGCATAACAAAACCCAACAAAACCTTGACACAAATTCGATCCCCCGATCGATAAACCCCTCTGTTTTAAAATTCTCGAAACCCAGTTTTCTTGAATCTGTTCGACTCAAAAAAAAAACTTTCTCGAAAATCTTCTTCTCAGTTTTTCAGAAATCCCAAACCCAGTTTTTTTTTGGGATTCATCATCAAACTGCAATGATTCTATTTCAATCGAAAGTCAAAATTTGTTTTCGATTCTATTCAAAATCTGTTTTCGAAATCCCCCAAATCAAAACCTGTTTTCAATTTTGAAAACCCAGTACACAATTTCGAAAAATCGAATCGTTTTTTGTCGATTCCAGAACACTATTTCGAACTGGAAACTAGAAATTTCCCAGAATTTTAGAAAATCTGAAACAAATTGGAATTCAATCATGAATTCGAAAACCAAAATCGCACCTACCTGTTTGTCGTCGAACACCGGCATCACGCCGATCTTTGATTCGTGGCAGCGAACCCGCGATGTCGTAGGCCACTGAAGAGGCCTTGACGGCGAACGGCGCTACATCACTGAATTGTGACCGCACGACGGCGAGTGACGCCTGACGCTCACGACACGACGGCGCTCAGCCCTTCCTGTACGAAGGCGCGACGCCGCCCCTGTTCCGCGACCGCGCTTATGGCGCGACGGCACTGAACGCCGCGACACCGCGACGGCTGGGTTTTTCGCGACGGCTGTGTAACGTCCTGCGCCGAAAACTTACCGGCTCAGGCAACAGCTTCTCACTCGCGTCGAACGGGCGACGTGGACAACGGCCATCACACTAATTCCACGATACGGATTTTTTGCGAACAACCCCGGAGAAATCGGCGCTTGTTACGCCTTAACACACTCTGTGTACTCTCCTATGAAAACTGAAAAGTCGTGTGTGTGCTCACATCTTGAAAGCCCTAATTCCTTAACATGGGCCGCCTGTAACTTGGGCCTCTCTTTAATAAAATAAAAATTGTGTCGTGCCCTTATTCTCAAACAATTGAGCTGATGCCTTTTTAATAATAATAATTCTTTATTAAATATCGACTTGGGCCATTTTTATTTTGATTGGGCATTTTATTTAGTTGATCCTAATTAATTTGGATCCTAACAATTATTCTATTTTTGTGTTCAAGTCCCATTAATAATTATCAAATTCATAATGGTATTATGAAAGCCCAAATCATCAAATTTTTTTAAAGGCCTTATCCAATAATTATTTTTGGGTTCAAGTCCCATTAATAAATGTCTCATAAAGTCATACACCCAATCCTTTATTAAATACACCCCTATTATTAATTTGTCATTGCATTTGATCTTAAGCCCTATTTTTTAATTGCTACAAAACAATAATAAATTCTAAATTTATTAATTCTTTTCCTTGTAGCAATAAAAATGTCAAACATCACCAAACGCAAATTTGATGAACTGACACTAGATGGCCACAATTATTTGACATGGGCTTTAGACGTTGAAATCCACCTAGCTTCAAAAGACTTATCCGACACCACCACACAAGGGTGGAAATCCACTCCTGCCCAAAATGCACAAGCTCTAATCTTCTTAAGACATCATCTTCACAAAGATCTTAAAAATGAATACCTCACTGAAAAAGGTCCATCGACGTTGTGGAAATCCCTCAAGGATCGATTCCAACAACAACACAATGTGATCCTCCCTGAAGCCAGACATGCTTGGATAACACTTCGTTTCCCAGATTTTAAGTCTGTAACGGGGTCAACTCTGCCCTACATCGCATAGTTTCTCAGCTCAAACTATGTAATGAACCGATAACTGATGATCAGTTAATTGAAAAACATCTTTCCACTTTCCGCGCTAGTAATCTTGTACTCCAGCAGCAGTACAGGGCCAAAGAGTATCAATCACACTCCGACTTCATTTCTGCACTTCTAGTTGCAGAAAAGCACAACCAATTGTTGATGAAAAATCACAATACTAGACCGGTTGGCTCACAAGCTGTGCCTGAAGCACATGCTACTCAAAGGAACTCTAGAGGCCATAAACGTGGAAAAGGAAATGAGGCGAGTGGGGGACACGGATCGACCCGAGGTCGAGGCCATGGTAGGGGAAGAGGTCAAGGTCGCAACAATGCACAATCTAGTGCAACTGGAAAGAATGCACCTCAAGACAAACCATCGAGCTCTGATGCACAGAACAAGCAACTCTGTCATAAGTGTGGATGCGACGACCATTGGTCTCGCTCGTGTCGAACTCCAAAACATCTAGTGGAGCTATATCAACGCATGCTTAAGGATAAAAAGGGGAAAGCTCCTAAAGGTGAATCACACCACACCAACCTGCCCGGTGCAGGCTTTGACATAGAGAAGGATGACCTCTTAGTGGGTGATACAATGACTGTAGACGCCTTTGGAGACAATGAGTGATCGACATCAACTTGCAATTTACTTGCTTTATTAGACTTCTTTGATACTATTTGTTATTTGGTTTGACCAGCATGTTTTGACTGGCTTTTATCTTGACTATGTTGCATGATACATTTTATGGATTATTTATGAATGCTTATCGATGCTTTATTTTTACAGTCAAATTCAATTGTCGATCACTATTGTCTACAAAAATAATTTAATACATTTTTTATTAAGTAGGACCTAAGTGACCCCTTATGCGGCAGATCAATCAGCGTCTGTAATCTTGGCTCTCCTTATCATTCCTCATATCTAAACGTATCTAAACATACACTTGTGTGCTTATGGAGATTAATGTTTTGTGCTTAGTAGATAGTGCTACTACACATATTATCTTAAAGGATAAACAATTTTTCCAAACATTAACTGAAAAGAAAGGAAGTGTCACTACTATTTCCAATGACGATATACAAATCGTTGGCTCTGGTAGAGCCTCGATCATTCTACCTATGGGTAACGAATTAATAATCGAAAATGCTTTATTGTTTCCACAATCAAAGCGTACCCTCCTCAGTTTCAAAGTCATTCAACAGCATGGCTATCATATTGAAACAAATACTGAGGACAATAGTGAATATTTGTTGATGACTCACTATTTAAATTGTCGTAAACACATCGTCAAAAAACTTTCATCTTTCTCATCTGGCTTGTATTACACGTACATCAGACCCTCAAATCTCCATATAACCCTTAATCTAAAATTTAATGATCCAAATTCTTTCAAATTATGGCATGAGCGGTTAGGACATCCAGGACAAACCATGATGCATCGGATTCTATGTAATTCATCTGGCCATAACATAACACACAACAGAATCCCTTCTGTTAATGAATACATATGTGATGCTTGCACAATGGGTAAACTCATAATTCGTCCTTCTAGTAGTAAAGTAAGAACTGAATCTCCTAAATTTCTTGAGCGGATTCAAGGAGATATTTGTGGACCGATACACCCAGCATCTGGACCATTTCAGTATTTTATGGTCCTAATAGATGCATTGACTCGGTGGACTTATGTAACCATGTTATCCACTCGCAATACTGCTTTTGCAAAGCTTATTGCATAGATTATTCTGTTGAGATCTCAATTCCCAGATCATCCTATTAAATCCATTCGTATGGATAATGCCGGTGAATTCACCTCTAAGGCATTCGATGATTTTTGCATGGCACTGGGAATCAAAGTGGAGCATTCGGTCCCTCATGTTCATACTCAAAATAGTCTAGCTGAATCATTAATTAAACGTCTTAAATTAATCTCTAGACCGCTACTACACAAAACGAACTTACCTGTTTCATGTTGGGGGCATGCAATCTTACATGCATCATCACTAATCCAATTCCGACCAACTGCATATCATGAATATTCCCCTATTCAACTCGTGCGTGAAAATGAACCTAACATTTCCCATCTGCGTACATTCGGTTGTGCAGTGTATGTTCCAATACGACCACCTAAGAGAACATCTATGGGTCCACAAAGGAAACTCGGTATTTACATCAGTTTTGTATCTCCCACAATACTTAAATACCTCGAGCCTTTAACTGGGGATCAGTTTACAACCCGTTTCACTGACTGCACATTCGATGAAGATCTATTTTCGACCTTAGGGGGAGAGAAAAATACCACAATTAATAAATACCGTGAAATTACTTGGAACACAAAAGATCTTCAGTTCCTAGACCCACACACAAATCAATCTGAACTTGAAGTTCAAAAGATAATAAATTTTCAATACTTAGCAAATAACCTGCCAGATGCATTCACGGATCATAAAGGAGTGACTAAGTCGCAAATACCTGCGGTAAATGCCCCGCAAAGGGTACAACTCCCTTTGAAGACAAATGTTAATCGCCCCATGAACCAGAAGCATAAAGGAAGCATTAACATAAGCGAACCAAGTTCGCGTAAGTGTAAAGCTAGCAAACACACTATGTCACCCCTAAAATCTCCTGAAGAGATTCGTCCTGTAGACGAAAATTAGAGTCAAAATGCACGTGCAAAAGCAATCAATGACTCTGAGAATGCGGAATCATCAGACCGATACCCTTTGGGAAATGAAGAGGATTTGGTCGATGTAAACATTGAAGTTTCAACAAACTTCGTAAACACGGGAGAAACTTAAAATAGAAACACAACTGTTGTCGACAACACATTTGCAGCCTTAATTGCCTTCACCATTTCTAATAATGATCTAGATCCTGAACTCAAAACTATATTCGAGTGCCGGAGGTGCTCCGATTGAGTGAGATGGGAAACTGCAATAAAGGCTGAGCTAGACTCGCTAAACAAATGAAATGTTTTCGGTTCCATCATTCGTACCCCAAAAAATGTAGTCCCTGTTGGATACAAGTGGGTATTTGTACGAAAGCGAAACGAGAACAATGATATTGTGAGATACAAAGCGAGGTTAGTGGCTCAAGGGTTTTCGCAGAGACCCGGTATTGATTTCGATCAAACTTACTCTCCTGTTATGGATGCTATAACATTCCACTTCCTAATATCCCTGGCAGTTAAACTAAACTTAGAAATGCAGTTAATGGACGTAGTTGCCGCATACTTATACGGATCATTAGATTCTGACATCTATATGAAAATCCCTGATGGATTAAATATTCCCCAGATGAGGAATAACGAACATCGTAGTATGTTCAGCATTAAATTGCAACGCTCGTTATATGGCTTAAAACAGTCAGGTCGTATGTGGTATAATCGACTAAGAAAATTCCTCCTGAAGAAGGAATACGTAAATAACGAGGCTTTTACTTGTGTCTTTATTAAGAAATCCTTTAATGGTTTTTGCATCATCTCGGTGTATGTGGATGATCTAAATATTATCGGAATAAGGAAAGAGATTGAAGGAGCAAGTTCAATCTTAAAAACTGAATTTGAAATGAAAACTTTGGGTAAAACCAAGTTCTGTCTCGGCCAGCAAATCGAGCATTTTCTGGAACTGATACACCAATCAGCTTACCTAAAGAAAGTGTTGGAGAGATTTCATATGGATAAATCTCATCCTTTAAGCACTCCAATGGTTGTCCGTTCCCTTGATTTGGAAAAGGACCCATTTATACCTAAAGAAGATACCGAAGAGCTATTGGGACCTGAGGTTCCCTATCTAAGTGCAATTGGTGCACTGCTCTATCTTCCGAACTGCACTAGGCCCGATATTGTCTTTGCAGTCAATCTACTTGCAAGGTTCAGTGCCTCCCCTACAAGGAGACATTGGAATGGTGTGAAACATATCTTACGATATCTTCAAGGTTCACAAGATCTTGGTCTTTTCTATCAAAGAAACCAAGAGAACACACTTATAGGTTATGCTGATGCTGGTTATCTATCTGATCCCCATAATGCCAAATTGCAAACGGGTTATGTTTTCCTCTGTGGTGGTACAGCCATTTCATGGAGATCTGTCAAACAAACTTTGGTGACCACATCGTCAAACCACTCAGAGATCATAGCTCTATACGAAACTGCACGAGAATGTGTGTGGTTAAAGTCCCTTATAAAACACATTCACGATTCGTGTGGTATCCCTTCTGTTGACTTAAGCCCCTCGATTATCTATGAAGATAATGTTGCATGTATTGCACAAATGAGCAATGGCTATGTCAAAGGGAACTTGACGAAACATATTTCCCCAAAATTATTTTATCCTCACGAACTCCAAAAGAGTGGTGAGATCACGATAAAACAAGTACGCTCAAGTGACAATCTAGCTGATTTGTTCACTAAATCTCTTCCCACTTCGATTTTTGAAAAGTACGTACATGGGATCGGGATGTGTCGACTTGGAAGGTTGTTATCTTCAGGGGGAGTATCAAATACTAAACAATCATAATAATTGGATCCTTAAGATTGTTTATAATACTCCACTGGGTGACTCTTGTATTCTTCCTTGTCATTATTATGTCCAAGGGGGAGTGTTATAATATATTAAAATAATATATTATATTATATGGACATAATATTAGATTATAGTCCAGTGGGCTTTAGGCCCACAAGACTTAGAAGCTAGGGTTAGGTACTATTATATATTGTATCGTTCTCATTGTATTCTATACACATCAACATTTTAAACACTTTTACGGCAGATAGTTTATACTCTCCTAGCTTGGTCGCCCCCAGACGTAGTCACTCTGTGACGAACTGGATTTTCAATATTGTGTTATTTACTTTACGCTTTACGCTTTTCTCTCGATTACAACACTCATTAAACAAATTAATTAAGCTAAAATAATGGACCGACTATATATCCCTTCAATTTTATGAGATACACCTATATACATTATCAAATATCTATTTTACATATTTTTATAAAAAAAATAATTAATGTATCAAATATCTATTTTACCTATTTTTATAAAATAAAATTTAAATTAAACATACATTAATTTTAATACATCTATAAAAAAATAATTATTATATACATATTTTTCTTTAATTGCCGCCACCGACTTCCATCAATTTATTATTCGATATTACAAAATGAAAAAAAAACATTGATAGGAACTATAAAATTATTGCAATGACTTAGAGATTAATTCGCATAATTTAGGAAAATTGTTGTTCGGATGGGGAGCAGTGGAAGAGAAGAAGATGGAGTTAATTGGTTGAAAGAGATATAATATTTTTTTTAAATTAGAAAAATAGGTGTATCTTATAATATTGGAGGGATATATAGTCGGAACCTAAAATAATTTCACCAATTTAATTCGTGAGTTCTTCTCAAATTTCATGTAAATTTAATCACTCAATGAATATTTTCACAATGAAGCACAATTAATCCAATTTGGTAAGGAAAATGCATGAAATCCTATAAAATTAAGTTAATAAAGCACATGAATTCGAGCAATTTTCACACCAATCAATTTTTTTGATACACGCGCACAAAATTGGTTGCACAACTAACAGAAAATGTTATGCACAATAAGTAAAAATGTCTTGCACAACCGACAAAAATTCATTTGTATAGCAAGCCAAAATTTAATTGCACAACAAGCCTACTTAATTTGCACAAAATATTAATTTTCAATTTTTGATTTTGCACAAGATTTATTTTTACAATTTTAAACTTATTCATTTTTTATTCAATTTAGTTTTCACAAAATCAATATTAAACTTTTTTTCCACAATCCTTATATAATCTTTGCACAGAAGAGAAATACAATATGCAAATATTATAATTACACCAAAAATCTGAAAATTATATTTTAAAATTTACATCTCAGAAACTGAAAAGAAGAAAAAAACTTCTCATTACAAAGAACCTGGGCACAAAAATTCAAGAAGCTCCTCTTTAAATTGAAACCAAAAGAATGAAAATCAAAATAAAAAATAAGAAACAAAATTTCTTTCCTTCTAAGTCCATAACATAAAATGCTTTTTTGGTATCTCCAAAATTAATGTCAAATTTCAGCTTTTTCTAATTCTAATGCCTAACTGCTCTCTGCAACATCATGGAATGAGCAGCCGTCTGGAATATCTACTTATTTTACATCTGCTATGACCCCAAAAGAAACGAGAGGTTGCTTGCTGGTGCACTAACAATCCCATGCTTCCTGAAACCAGAAACAAAATCAAGAACTCCTTTGAAACCATGCTTCTGTTTAAAAAAAATTGAAAACCCCTCATCTTGTCTCTACTTCAAAAATAAAAACTAAACTCATATTTCTGCTTCAAAATTAAAAAAAATATATTAAAAATTTTTGAACTGCTATCATTAGTTTGTTTTCTTTGATTTGGTCAGTTTCTTTACATATCATTTCCAACTTCTACCATATACTTTTGCAGTCTTCCAGTTTTTGATCTTGTTAATTACAATTTTATCCAAAGAGTGATAAATAGTGGTCTTTGTAACATTGTCAAGATTTGATCTTCTCTTGTCATCCTCTGTCCATTCCTTTCTAGGTTTGGGGATGATTTGAGCTAGTCCAGTTGACTGATCAGCTGCAGAATTAACCTTCTCAATGGTTATAGGACCTTCTTCAATGATTGACCACATTTCATCACTGATGGCTGACCAATGGGCTTGCATCCTGATCTTCCATTCATCATAGTCTTCAGTTGAGAACATAGAAACCTTGTATTTCACCATCTTAAGAACCATGCAAGTATGCAGGTGTGTTTTTCAAAAACAAAAAGGATCTCGCTATCGCTAGTTACTGATCAAAGCAGTGGCAAACCAATTGCTCTGATACCACTTGTTGGTCCCTTATAAGTGTTGAGGTCTAGAGGGGGGTGAATAGAACTACAAAGACAATTTTAAACTTTTTAAAAATTGGGACACTAGAACTATCAAGTACCTTCTATTAGTTTAAAACAATCAGTCTACAAGAGTTTTGTACCACAAAGGTTACAGCTGTAGACTATAGAAGTTTACAGGCAAAGTTATAAAAACTTTTCAAACTAAAACTAACAACTTGTAGAAAAAAATGGAGGGGTTTTTGCACTTGAGAGTGTATTGAAACTAACAACTGAGTGACTAAGGAGTCTACAACTGTAGATTTCAGTTCCTTTGTGAAGACACAAGATTTTATGCAGTTTAAAAAATAATGATGAATGTAACTAAATATAAATATTCATTAAACAAAATAGTAAATAAATAAAGCAATGTAAATAGAACAAAAGGTTTAAAGTAGTTCAGAGTCTATGAATAAGACCTCCTACATCCACTTTTACACCACTCAAGTGTCAAATTCACTAAGACAAGATCACAAAGATCAATACAAGTAATTCCCTCTCAGAACTAGATCTCACACAGATTTCTAATCTAAGTAAAAGAGAATACTTCACCTATTCACTCAGAATATAAACTCACACAAAGTTTCAAAGTAAAAATCTCACAAAGAGATATCTACACTAAGTAGAATACAAATAATAAAGTGTGAGGGAATAACAACTGAAATGTGATTCTTTCTAAGAAATACTAACCAATTATCCTATGAATCACAAAGAAAGATAAAAATGAATAAGCTCTCTCAGAATTTTGTTGGCTGTAGATTTGCTCAGAGTGAATGCTTGCTTGCTCAGGTTGTTGTTGTTGCTTCCTCTTAAATCTTCTTTTATTTATAGTGAGAGGTGTGTCTTATCCGTTAGGAATTCAAATTTGAATTCTGGATAAGGCTTCTCTTTCTATCTATAAATCACACATGTGTGAGGTGGTCCTCCTCCTTCACACGGAATAGTAGTGATTATACAATTTGTCTTTATCTTCAGAATTTTGGTTCATCTTTGAATTAATTTTCAATAATCTTCCAGATCTTGAAGATAAAATTTTCCTCAAGTACTCTTTAGTGAGTGCAAAATTGCTTCACTAATCTGAGTTATAAGAGTCATAATAATCCTCTTTAAAGTAATCTTGTACTTTAATCTTCAAACGATCTTCTTAGTTGTAGTCTTCCTTGAACTTTGCAGCTTCAACACCTGCAAACTCAAATCCAGCTGTAGGAACAACTTTACAGCTGCAAGGTCTTGTCCAGCTGTAGATTTTCCTTTTAGACTGTAAATTCCTTAGCTTTCTAACTTCACCTACGAGCAAGTGTGTAAATGGCGCTTGGCGGTCGTCGGGCAGTTGAGTACGGCCAAGCGCCAAGGAGGCCTAGGCGGGGCCAAGATTTTTAAATTTTTTAATTTTTTCTAAACATGTATTAATAAAAATGTACATTATATAATAAATTATAAATTTAAAACATAATTAATACCCAAATGCATTTTTCACAAAACACAACAAGTCAATAAAATGCTAAAAACTATCACAAAATGACATTGTTGAACTTCTAAATGAAATACTAAAATAACAAAATATATCGTACGGATAAATTAATAAGTAGTTCAACTAAGAGGAACATCTAAAGACAATTGTTGTTCAACTTCATGTACACACTCTTCATCATCAGATTCAAACTCCACATAAATATTTATTTCATCATCATCAGATGAGAAATCATCATCGTCAAGCTCTCTACGTCGAGAAGTCACGACTGACTGCTTTTTTTTTTTTTAGTTTTCTCTTTTCTTTTCTTTTAGTTTGTTTAAGCTTTCAAGTTTTAATTAATTTATTTTATTTAATATTTATTTACTCACATAATCACATTTGTCTTTAACTTTAAATTTTTTTTAATAAACCTCCGCCTACTCCTCCTCTATGGCCGTCATTCGCCTATTCTTTATGGCCGTCTAGGCTGGACCTAATACCCTGATTGTTTTTCTCTGCAGATTTGGACTAGGCGTCGGCCACAGGGGCAGCCAAGCGCCTAGGCGGTCTTGGCGAGGGCCATTTGCATCCTTCCGTACGAGGTTAGTAACCATACAATAAAGTATATATTAATCGCTCAAAATCTATACAAAATTTATACAAAAAAAAACCCAAAAAAATCACCATTTTTGTCAAAATCTGTACAAAAAATTGAATACAAAAAGTTCTAGAAAAAAACCTATGCAAAGTCGTCATCGGCAAGCCATTACCGTCAAAATCTATACATACTAATTGAATGCAAACCCATCACCGTCGAAAGCCCCTAGTTGTCCACAAGTCTGTTGGTCATTTCTCAACTCTACCACATATTTTAAACGGAACCCTAGTTGATGAAAAAATGGAAAATAAAAAGTTCCCATTTCTTTTTCAATACGAAATTCGACTTTTTCTTCAAACTGGAGCTCTTGAACGTCGCCACAAATCCGACGAGTTTTGCCGCTCCCTCAACTTAAAATTAATGGAGACAAACTTCTTTTTCCAACTGACATTCAAAATCTGCTGCTCAATTTAAAGTGGAGTGAGGGGATTAATACCAAAATCGTCCCATAACTTTTCAACTTTTTCAATTTGGTCCCATAACTATGTAATATTTCAATTTAGTCCCATAACAATTCAAATCTAACCAAATTAGTCCCATAACTATGTAATATTTCAATTTAGTCCCATAATAATTCAAATCTAACCAAATTAGTCCCATAACTACGTAATGTTTCAATTTAGTCCCATAACAATTCAAATCTAATTAAATTAATCCCATATTTCACTACAAGAAAAATATTCTTTAGTCACAAAAATAATAGTGAGGAGATTTAATACCCTCACTAAATGTGCATTTTAGTTTATTTTTAGTGAGAGTATAAAAATACTCTAATTTGTTTATGTAATTTCCGGTGATTTGTGACTAATTTGGTTTGATTTGAATTGTTATGGGACTAAATTGAAACATTACATATTTATGAGACTAATTTGGTTAGATTTGAATTGTTATGAGACTAAATTAAAATATTACATAGTTACGGGACTAATTTGGTTAGATTTAAATTGTTATGGGACTAAATTGAAACATTACATAGTTATGGGATCAAATCGGAAAAGTGAAAAAGTTATGGGACGATTTTGGTATTAATCCCGTGGAGTGAGTATATATATGTACTTTTATACCTATTTGTAATATTTTATTTCTAATTGAATCTGACTTTTTTATGTGCACCTCTTTGATTTATGGGCATGTATTATATTATATACTTAAGTTTGAAATAATTCAAATATATATATATATATAATTGTTTAGAATGACTGCAATTATATCACTCCCTACAATTTACTGAAACACAAAGACTGTTCGGACAATAAGTTTTATAATATGATTTTAATATGACTATATGTATTTAATGATATTATTACATGTACTGCACAGTCACCGATATTGTAAACTTGCAAATTAAAATTACAATATAAACTATTATAGTATCAACTAATATATCTTACTGTATAAATTTTATATTATAAATAAAATTCACATAAAACTTATTCTTATTCATAATTAATCATGATAGCAGGATGTTGACGATTGCCAATATATTTGATCCAGTTTGAGTTTAGTTTTGGGGCTTGACCACAGGCTCAAAATTCATCTTTTCACCAGCATAACTGCAACACTTGCAACCTCCGCCATAGCTATGCCCACAGCACCCATACCGGCAGTTGCCACCACCTCCACCGCCGTAATTGCCACCATTTCCTCGGCCACCACCACCACCGTAACTGCCGCCACCACCACCGTAATTGCCTCCACCGCCACCGTAGCGACCACCACCACCACCACCGTAGCGGCCACCACCACCACCGTATTTAGCAGCATTAAATGAGGCTTCGTTGGTCTGATCTGCTGCTTGTTTAGCTAATTTAAAAGCCACAACAAAATTAAGGTTTATTGAATTAATATTAATATTATTTTCAGTAAAAATGAGAAAATGAAGATGCATGTATTTTTTTTTTTCTGGATTAATTTTATAATAATTCAAAAATTTTATCGTGTATCAGGTTGAAACAACATCAACAATTAACTTTTGTTATTATGAAATTGCACTGGACTTATTTAATGAAAATAAAAATATATCTCTATCTTTTCATTAAAATTTTAACTTTTTATTCATTGCTTGTAAATATATATATATATAGTAAATTTTATACATTATCATACTTTTAAATATAAAATAAGAATTACATACATTCTGTGGCGGCAACCTGTGAGGAACTGAGAAGAACCATAGCTAAGAAAAGGCCAAGAAGAAGAACTACTTTGGTGTCCATTTTTTCCCCGTTCGGAAATTATTTGATGAGTGTTTGGATGAAAGTAAGTTGGATTTTCTTCTACATTTATAAATAAATTTATGCACCCTCAAAATCTACTAACTTAGCTACCTTATCTTTATTTATTACATCCATTTCATCTTATCCAAATTAAGACAGCGTTTGGTTGGAATTTTTCGATCAGATCGAGAATGCAAATGAAATTTATTTGAGTCAGTATTGTGTGAAACCGTTTAATAATATGAGATAAATATAAAATTTATCACCTTGAGTAGTTCTCTTTATATTCATCTCTTGAGTAGTTCTTTTGTGAACTCAAGTTCACAATAACTCGTATCACTGTCATGAATAATCACTATCACTGTTACTCATGCATACTAGCACGTACTGTTATAAAGATATACCTAATTTTTTATACAGTGATAGTGTATATGCATAACAATGATAGTATATACACATAACAGTGATAATTGATAAACCTGAATTTACCATGAACTCGAGTTCATACAAGTTTTTGTCCTGTTAAAAATATTCACATTTGACTAAAATTCTATCATCGAATTTTTCAAAAAGTGATAATATGTTTGTTAAAATTGATTATCCTTTTTCTTGAAAATATTGTCACATTTTATTATAATCATATCACTTTCTTTTATCGATCTCATGTCATGAGAAGGTCACATAGGGATGGCAAAATTATCTGCTCCACAGTCGATATGCTCTGCCCGCTCTGTTTGGATCACCCCCGCTCAGCCCCGTTTTAAGAATGGAGCTGATCTGCCCCACCCCGCTCGCGGAGCAGATCAGGCATGGATCTGCATATTTTTTGCCCCGATCCGCTCCATATAATATTAATTATATATAATATTATATAATATATATAGTATTAAACATATATGTAATGCATATGAAAAAGTAACGACAAAAATAAAAAATAACAAAAATATTAAACATATCTATAAATAGATAACATTAATATATATAATATTAATACAATAATACATATTAAAATAATGTAGCAATGTGAGGAGATATGAGCTAAGTTGGGAATGATTGAGCTGGTGTTAGATTTTTATATAATCTAAGTAATTATTATTATTGTTATTTTGGAATTTAGACATTTGTATTTGTTCAATTTTGAATTAATTTGGTGGATTTGATGGATTTTTATTATTTTTTTGGTGGTTTGAATGAATATTTATTAAATTGTGAATTTTTAATGTTTAGTTAATTAATTTTTAGTATTTTTTATTTAGGTTTTTTTAATATATTGAATTTGAAAAATTATGAACATTTAATAGATGGGGCAGAGCGGATTAGATCTGCCCCGCGCGGGGCAGACATGGATCTCAAAATGCTGCTCCGCAGTGGAGCATGGAGTAGGGCGGATTCGCGGGTCAGAGGTGCAGAGCAGGTTATATTAATATATCCGCCCTAATCCGCTCCATTGTCATCCTTAAGTTCACACACAAATTTTTTATTTATATTGTCGAAGTCATAGAAAGAATGTCTAAAAAGAAAAATTCTATATACTCCGGGTCGTAAGGGATTGTACAGATTTTTTTTAAATCCTCATTCCTCAGTATTTTATTTTAACACGTAGAAAAGTGGAGATGAATTTATCGATAATGTATTTTTCAATTAGGTCTTTATTTATTAAAAAAAATAAAAATTTGTATGAACTCGGGTTATCAATTATCACTGTCATGTATATATAATATCACTGTTTTGTATATTCACTATCACTGTTATGCATATATATTATAACTGTTAAAAAATTAAGTACATTTTTACAACCGTGATAGTGTATATGACTGTGACAGTGATTACACATAACAGTAATACGAGTTCGTGTGAATTTGAGTTCAAAAGAGACCTACTGTAAGGAATATAAACTGTCAATTTTTATACACATTAACTATTATTGTTTAAAGAATATTTGATGTTTAATTTTTAACAATGATAATATACATAATAGTAAATTTAATAATGTGCATAATAACAATAGTTGAAATATCAAGTTCACGTGAATATAATTTCACAGGAGGCATATCTTAATTATTATTATTTTGATTGGGCAAAAGGAATAATTTATTTCACAATCTAAACTTTAGCATAAGAAATGTCAAAGCTTAACATATTATATCTGATTTCACCAATCTAAAATATTTCTCGGGTTGTGAAATCAATTATTAAATGGAGTATTATAAGTAATTACATTTTTTTGCTATTAACCAACTTCATAGCCTCCCTTTGATCTCCTCCATCATCCTTACAATATTTATCTACATCCTTTCGAAAATGAGTTTGTTCCTGGATTTCCAGATCACCCAGGCTAAACATTGTCATACTGCAATTTCAATTTCTTTACCTTTTGTTCGTCGAAGAAGTCCAAAAACAAAAGGAAGTGATCTATAACCTTATTCAGCATAGCGGTGGGAACATCTAGCCACTCCAGACTCCATCTTCAAATTTGAGTAATTGTTTGACAGTTAATTAACAAATGAGTTGTTGTCTCTTTATCTATACCACACACCGGACACTTCGTATCAATATTCCTGTAATGAGAATGCCTCTCCTCGCTAGGTTGTTTCTAGTAGGAACTTGGTCAACTATGATTCTTCATGACAATGCAGCTATCTTTGTGGGCACCTTCTTGTTCCATACAAGCTGAAACTCCTCCCTCTTTCTGCTATTTGAACCTCCATTTATTTGTATTGTGCACAAAAGATTGTAAGCTGATTTTTTTTGTATAGTTGCCTTTCGAATTGAGTTTCCAGAACCAGTTGTCTTCCACATTTTATTTCAACCTGCAGCTATTAAGCAAAGATAACAAATTAGTAACAGATTCAGTTTCTCGATCGAACAAGACCCTCTGCAAGGACAATTCCAAACTCATTTCCCCTCCTCCCAATTTCCATCGAATTATAGAATCTTTGTCTCGACTCAACCCAAAGGTTCCCCCTCCCACGAAATAACTCCAGAGTCATTTTCCCATTAATGCCTTGTTGAAACAAGCAGGATCCCAAACCCCAAAACTCTTTTGAGACACAAATTTTTTTTCCAATTTAACCAAGGTATTTTACTCTCATCAACACCACACCCCCAAAGGAATTTTCGAAAGAGGCTAGATAACACACTCAAGATTTCTTAGGTAGACAATAGAAAGATAATGGTAGATTGACACAGCGAGTAACACAACCTTTAAAAGAGTGATTCTCCCACCAAAAGATATTTTCCTGTGTTCCCAGGATTTCAATTTTACCTTTACTTTGTGCACCAAATTCTCCCAAACTGAGTAGTTTCTGTGATTTATCCCCACCTTTAATTCCCATATACGACAAAGAAGTTGTCCCAATCGAGCGTCAAAGTATATTTGTCATTTGCTCCAACATATCGCTTTTAGTGTTAACACCAATAAGACCGCTTTTATTAAAATTCACTCTAAGGCCCGAGAGAATCTCAAAATTCCTTAGAATGTATTTCATCAGCCAAGTGTTCTCGACTTTTACTGATGCAAGTAGAATCATATCGTCTGCGGAGGTGTGAGATCTTCACTTTATCCCTTCCAAGGAGAGTCGATTCAAGTAATCCACATTGGACAGCTTTGTTAACCAAGAGACTGAACTCTTCTGCTACAATAATGAATAGGAAAGGTGAGAGTGGATCACCTTGTCATAGTCCTTTTTCCATTTAAATTCTCCACACGGTCTGCCATTAACTAGAACATTTGTCGATGCTGTTGTAATGCATTCCATGATCCAAGTTCTCCATTTTTGACAAAAGTTCAACTGCTTCATCATACTATCCAAGAAACTCCACTACACAGAATCGTAAGCATTGGCAAAATCAATCTTAAAGAAAATTATGCCAATTCATTTTCTTTTTACTTCCTCAATCGGCATATTTAAAATCACCACTCCATCATGGATTAGCCTATTTCCCACAAAGGCACTTTGGTTTTCAGAAATAATCTCATCCAATATTTTGCTTAATCTTCCTGCAAGAACTTTAGACAAAATTTTATATTTGCATCCGATGAGAGAAATAGGCCAGAAATCAATAGGACACCTTGCATCATCCTTTTTATGAATAAGAACTATAAAGAAAGAGTTGAGGCCCCTGGTAATTTTGTCATTTTGATGAAATTCCTCCAAAAATTGCATAAAATCCGGCTTGATAATTTACCAACACTCCTTGATGAATTTGAAATTAAACTCGTCTGGGCCCAGAGTTTTGGGTCTCCAAAGAATTAGAGAGGGTCAAAGGCCCACCAAAAACCCGCACGAAAGACCAATTGCCAAGTTCCAATGCCCAGAACTCGGGCAAGGGCTCGACTCAGCCGGCTGGATAGGCGGGCGCGCACATGCGCATGTGGTTCAATGGTTATGGTCCCATGAACCTTATTTATATACCATACTCCTACTTATATAAAATTAACTTTCTTAATGATTTTTCTTTGTGGGACGGAATAAAATAACTTATATTTTATTTTATTTTTTCACATAAAAAACCTCTACAACATGAATTGTGATTTCTTAACTTCAGAAATTAGTTTCTCACTCACAGTAACTCGGCTTTGAGATCGAAAAAATACCATAACGATCTACTCTGCGAGTAGAACGTATCGATTACACGTAATCTCCATGAGATTACTCTTTTATCTTTCAATAAATTGGTCTAATTTGAGTATTTAATGATCCTCAAAATCAATTTCTCTTACAGTATATATATACAAAAAATTGTTTGGATTGATTTTTGGAAAACAATTTTTCTTATTTTATTAGTTATCTAATTAGAATTTGTTAAAAACACCTCGTGACATTATAATTTTATAATTATCACCCTTATCTTACAACTAAAATATTTTTTTTATATACGGTCTAAAATTTAGAAAATTTTTATTTTAAAATATTATATTCCAATTAAGTATTGCTATATTTTTTCACCGGAGAGTTACTCATGATCGCATCAAGGTTAGACTTTAAAAATATATAGAGTAAGTTTCATGTGCACATGATTTACGGTCTACTCACTCAGTAGTTGAGATTATTCGCTGAAAAGTTAAGTCTTATTATACTAAAAAGTGTGAGTTGATTACACTGAATATTAATAACAGCGTAAACTTTTCAGTATAATCAATCCTCACTTTTCAATATAATCAGACTTAATTTTGACTATAAACAGTCTCAATTGTTGAGTGAATACACGTACTGTACACCAATTACATACGAGACCTTTGTAAATATATATCCTATAGGCATGATCTGGATTGAGGTGATTATATGGATATGGAGTCTTATATCCATTTTGTAATGTTTGTAAAAATTGAACTTTAAGAAATATAATTATCATTTTAATTATTTTTAATTTACCTTTACATTTATATGTTTTTACGAAAAATATATTTTCCATCCTTTCTCCTCTCCCTTTTCACTAGACTGTAAATTTATCAAAATTTATATTTCTTAGTCTTTTATAAAACCTCAAAGAATATTTTTTTACAAAATCTAATAAAAAACTGACAAACAATATAAAACAAAGCGAGAGTACGTATTATTTAAGGTCAAGCACATAAGGTGCATTCCTTGAGATAAGTAAACATTCTGATACAACAATTGCAAAAGTGCAATGAATTTGCAAAAAGTGTAAATACCATATTGCAATGTATGTATAATTGTGTATATATATACAAAGTGTAACATGAATTATGTAAACTTGTCGTAAATGTATTAGTATGCATTTTTCTCTTAAAAAATACACCTTGTTGTAATAAATCTTAGATTTAAACACTTTGTATGGTTCACTATTCATCTCCACAAAGATCTCTATTATATCTAATTTCACTACTAAATACACTCTCTTTTATTTTATTTACTTAAACGGAATAATATAGACTCTTCAAAAATTATTTTATTCATTTAAATATTATAAATTAATTCTCCTACTAAATTTCTAAAAGTCAACTATGCAAAGTGTTTAAGTAGAGGTAATATCTATACATATTGGGTAACTTATTTTTTTCATAAAATATCGAAATTATTGGTAAAAATATTATAGTATAAGTTGTTGATTTCTTCATGCTATAGATGCAAGGTCCAACTCCTTATTTTTATAATATTTCTTTTTATATTTTTCAATCATACACTATTTTTTGAGTAGATTTTAAATGAAAATAGTTCATAATAAACTTATTAAGAAATTTTTTTATATCATCAAATTAATATTTGATCAAAGTAATAAAAAAATTTATCAGATGTATAAAAATATAGGTCAATAAAATCAACAACAATTAAAATATAATACTATTAACCCTGATTTTTTATATTCCTGATGAAATTTTCTATACTCTTGATCGAATATTCGATTCTTTAAAATAATTTTATAATAAACTTATCATGAAAAATTAATTCTCATACAAAACTTTGTCTTATTCTTGGATATATACTTATTTTATCTACACTTTTACATTCATTTCTCAAATTGAAGAATGAGTGGGGAAATTTTAAAGAATTAAAAGAAAAATTAAAAGATGCAGATAAATATGATTAAAATTTATACTCATTATTTATATATGAACTATGTTATATAAAAATGCAATAGTGATAAAATAAATTTTTTGTCAAAATTAATGTTCAAAAGTAGAAATTTGAATATATATATATATATATAAATCATTATTTCTATATGTAGTTCAATGTGACATTGATGTTAGTAGATAGACAGTAACATATGAGGTATTATTTTTCACTCACATATTAAAGCACAAATATTCTTTCATTTCAAGCCTATATTTAACAATACCATACATTAAATTAACAATTATTGTTTATTTCTTATTTAAATTCATATTTTTCATGTATACCTTGAAGTTCCCATTAGTTGAAATAAAACAAATAAAATTCAAATCTTAAATATGAACTTTAATATTGAAAAAAAGGTACTTTTTATATTAATTTAAATGAGTTGCATTCAAGATTTTTTGATTAAAATATTAATTTTATTAAATTTTGACATCAAATATTTGATGTTATGATATATATTTTTTGAAAAGATCAATTATTTGCTATTGGTAGTTGTGTGTTGTACTGTTGTTGTGTTCAATGTAGCAACAATAGAAAAATAAAAAAATGGTAATCAATGTAATTTATAAAGAAATGTTTTAAATTATAAAAAAACAATTGTAATAAGTATATATAAAAATCTGACGATAAAAAATCAATGAAAATATATTTAAAATACTACCGATAGCTCGATGAAAGTAATTATGTAATATAAAATTTACATCATCAATTTTGCATTAATTTTGTCAATTTAAAATTAATAGCATGGTGAGATCATAATTATGGCCACTAATTCATGATCAATAAGCATTCATGTTAGTAATAGACGCCATCTATTTAGTGCATACTTAATAATTTAACCCAAACACCTCTTCTACGACTTGAATTTGCCACGGTACTTTAGCCTAATTAATTAATATTTGCGGCTTGAATGTACGAAATATTATTAGGAGTCTACGATAAAGTGATTATGAATTTTGTAGATAAAATCAATGCTATCATTTATCCCCTTCTCAAAAAAAAAAAAAAATCTAACCCACTATATATATAATTGTAACAATAAATTTTTACGAAATTAATATAATAATATCATTTAGTTTATTTTAAATCCATCAAAATTTTGGGATTTACAATCTCTGGGTCTTCTCTTGAATTTTTTACTTTGAAACTTTGTGGATATTTCAGGACTTAGCGGGCTTTGCCGGACTTTGATCTTAAAAGATCGTGAACTTAAAACATTAATTCGAGGGCGTCTGACCCTTATTTCGGGTCAAACCTTATCTTTAAGAACGTTTCGGGACTTTGATTAAATGTGTAACCATATATGTCCACTCTCTACGCTGACGGACGACTTTTTCGTCTTCTTTATCCATACTCATTAATTGTTTATTAGAAACTTTTTACCTAGTGGGTCAACCATGTGTACTATAAATAGCCCACAAACTCTCCAGATGGTCTTTAACTTATTTCGCATTATTTTTAAATGTAAAGTAATAATGATTAGGAAAAATTACAAAATAATTTACAAATTTAACATTAAATATAAGTTGGTTCTGTGAAAAAAAAAATGCTTCTATGCAGAAAAACTATTATACTTTTGTACAAATATTATGAACTAATTTGTAAATATAATCACTATTTTGAACCAATATGCAAATGCCCCTAAATATTAATATATGAGTTACTCTAGTATGCACTAAATTCATATGCATGTATTTAATTTAAAATTTATTTTAAAAAATATTTTAAATACCCCAAAAAAATATTTAGTAATATCCAAAAAAATTATTGGTAATACTCAAAGAAATAATTAGAAATATCCCAATTATAAAAAAAATACATAATTCGGTTTGCTAGTGTGTGATTTTTAAAAAATTAAATTGAGCTTAAGAACTCATGTGTATGTCATGCACATGATGCATACTAGAATTTGTCTTAGATCTCATCTGGTATTGTATATAAAATTAGTAGATAGTTTTAAAATTTAAAAAGTGAGAGATATGTATTAAATCTTAGTATTTGGTAGCACATAGTTAAAATTATATATTTTTTTAATGTATTGTTTGGCAGGATGTAGTGTTGTGATCAAAATAATTAAGAGTCATCGAGCCGCATCGAACTCGTTATTCGAGATGATTTAACAGAATTATGGATCCTGCCTCAATTAGGCGAGATCAAAGCAAAGGGTTAAGTCGAGACTCATAAGCCCTGTCCCGAAAGGCTAAGGCCGAAGCCGGTGGAACTCGGGTCTTAGCAAGATGTTTGCCTATTTTGTGTATGCTTCACGCAAGTGTACGTGGACGTTGTTATTGTGGCAAGTTAACCAAGTTAAAATATCGAACACAGGGAAACAATGTAATACTAAGCAAATATTGGTTGTTTACTAAGGTAATAGCTAATGAAAACAAGAGAATGTTCTTGGATTCTATGCAAAGGAAATGTTAACTACCATCTTTTTCAAAGTGAGCAAGTGTGTGAGTTGTGTGCATTGGGGTACTTCAACTATGGTTCATCTAGCATCCTATTAATCCTAGCATGCATAAGGTTCCTTAATGTCTTAATCAAGCTAAATGGCTCTATCAAGTGTTTAGATCTCTCTACAACACCTAATACTCCATTTGAGAGGTTCTCATAAAAGCATTAATACAAACACTTGGTGTGCACAAATATCAATTAAGAACTTCCATGAATTAATTCAATTTTCATGTGTTGCTAACTCACATTGGCTCAAAATATCCAAGTGATTACACCAAGAGTTCAATCAAATCATCAAATTAGAGAATTAATCCATCAAGATCACTAATTCATGCATAGGATTAATAAAACACTAAACTACACCATAGTATTCATACAACAATGCAATAAAGGATTAGCCCATGGCTAATTGGCAAAATAAATCAACAATTAAGCTAATAACTATCATCATTATCAGTAATATGAAAGAATTAAGAGTAATCTTACCAAATGTAGATGAATTAGGATTACAATCAACAAACCAGCTTCCAATGCTATCTTCTAATCCGGTACTCCAAAAGATAAATCCTACCATAGAAATGTAGCTAACAACGAAAAAAATGTAATGAACCGAACAGATCGTAAATCTAATGGTTGGATTACAAGAAACCAAAATCCACTTAGTAACTTCCTAATCTCTCTCTAAAACTATCTAATGAAATAGAATGAATAAAAGTCCCTCAAAAATTTGATCCTTGAAGTATTTATAGTGTCCACAATGCTTAAACCATTTTTCCCTTCATTAAACGCGCGAAAATACAACTTTGCCCTTAAGTTATAAAAAATCCGAACTGGGGCGCGAGTAAGCTTCTTCCGGCGTGCGATCTGCACCGCTTGCGCGAGTCCCTTCTTCCGGTCATGCGCACACATTGCGCGCTAACAGAGTGAGAATGCGCGACCAACCTTCTGTTGGTGTGTGGTCAACCAACTACGGGCCCGCGGTCAGAGGCTATCTCGTGATGTTCGATTTCAACTTTTTCATTTTTGATCCTATGGCTCGTTCAAGCTTCCTAGGATCTTCCTTTTGATCATTTAAACTTCCCCATGTGCTCAGATCATGTCATCTCATCCCCTCTAATCACAATTTCCTCAATTTTGCTCGATTTCACCTATAAACACAACTTTCTTGCCAAAATAGGTGAATAACATAATATATAGCATATTAAGGTCAATAATGCACATAAAGCACTCAATATCATGCTAAAATAGATGCAATATGATGCAATTATTACCATAATCACAAGATATGCCATCAAACATCGATGTCAAAGGCCCAATGTTTCCTCAATAATAAAAGGGCTCTGAAGCCAAAGCCAACATTACAGACGAGTTGTAGACAGTGCCTAGGTAGATTAGGCAAGAGAGCCTCGTGTTGCAATGATGATATATGACAAATCATACTTGCCAATGATATAGTCTCTTAGGTATATGAGAGAAACACATGTAAGTTAAGGTTATTAGCCTAGGTCTAGGATAGAGACACTGTTAGAATATTTCTAATAAGATTTTGATGATACCAATGTGTATGGTTGCATATTTTTTAGCTAATCATGCAGGTATATATGAGAATTGAAATTTTTTTATTATGTTACAGCTGCTAAAAAGAAATCTATAGTTGTAGACTAGTCAAGTCTATAGCTGGACTGAATTTACAATTGGATCAAACCTACAGCTGAAGACTGAATCCATAGATGGATATCCTACAGCTAGAAGATAAAGTTACAACCAAAGATAGTCGTTTGAAGATTAAGAACAAATTAACAAAATGTTAGAAGGGTCCTAGTACTTATTTAAGTGAAGCATTAACTTGCATGCACTCACAAGTAATTATGGATTATTTAAAGCTGTGAAGACCCAAAACTGTAGCAAATAAGCAATAAGTTATGAGATTTTGATATGAAGAACAGATAGTACGGTTGATGAACGATTTTGGTAGGTTGATTTATATGATTGTTATCACTCCATTCACCAACAAGATTTATAGTGGTTCAGAGAGTATAAACAGTCCTCCTACATCCACTGTAAGAACACTCAAGTGCCAAATCAATAAGAATGATCACAAAGATCCTTATACAAATATTTTCCTCCTCAGAAATAGCTCTCACTTAGATCACTAATCAAGGTAGAAACACTTGACTTATTCACTAAGAGTACAATAGACTCACCAAGAGCCTTTTACCTTACTAAGAGAAATCTATGCTAAGTAGATATTACAACAATACAAAATAGGTGAGGGAACAACAATAAAAATGTGATTCTTCAGTAAGAAAATCCTAACAAACTAGCCTATGAATTATAAAGAAAAAACTCTCAAAGTAGGCTCTCAGAAAATTTTCTAGCTGCAGATTTGCTCAGAGTTGAATGCTTAAATGCTCGAGTTATTGTTATTCTCCTCTTCTGAAATCCTCTTCTATTTATAGAGAAAGGGGTGTGACTTATCCATTGGAGAATTCAAAATCCTGAATTATGGATAAGGCTCCTCTTACTCTATAATCTTTCACATGTATGAGGTGGTCTTCCTCTTCCACTCACAATAGTACTGGGTGTACTATTTATCTTTATTCTGAAGTCTGATCTTGGTGTTCATTAAGCCTTCAGAATAATTGATAATTCATCCTTAAATACTCTTTAGTGAGTGTAAGTTAATGCTTCACTAAGCTAAGTTATTAAGAGTCTTCTAACATCTTCATTTGTTAATGCTTGTACTTGATTCACCAACGGTCTTGAATATGGATTTAGGTTCTTTCTTCAAGCTGTAGCTTTGTTCCTGCAATTTTACTCTTCAACTGTAGGATCAACTTTGCAGCTGTAAGGTCTTGTCCAGCTGAAAGTTCATCAACTCTACAGCTGTAGACTTCCTTTTCAAACTGTAACTTTCCTAACTTCTTCAATTTTAACTTGAAATGTTAGTTCTTAAATATGCAATCCTATATTTTACTATTATCAAAATCTATATAAAATAAATTTTCTAACAATTTACCCCTATTTTGATGATGGCAAAACTATATGCAACACAATCATGCAGTAGCAATAAGATATTGGAAATCATCATACAAAGACATGAGTAAACTACATAACAAATATAAATCGATTTAAATACTAAGTTGCATTAAATAAAAAGGTTTATATACAACTTACAGTGCATTTAGTTAGACTAAAACCTATTACAGTTTTAGTGTAATCTAATTTCTTGATCTTCGTCTCCTTTTGTGCTTAATATCAGCTTCATCTTCTTCATCTTGGCTGTCATCAGAATTTGGTCTTGTAGGTAGAATGCCTTGTGCAATCAGCTTTTGTGACCTCTCATGCTCTTTGATGTACTGAATCATTAACCTCAGTTCATACTGATTAAAGATTTCCTCTCTCTTAGATTAGAATTACCTCTTGGGAGGTGCTCTATTCCTTTTGGCCTTCCCTCCCTCAGCAAGATATGCATTGCCTCCTCTGTATAGGTCTCCACAATTTTTCAGGTATATGAACATCTCAAACTTATCCTTTGTTAACTTAATTCTTTTCAAAGTTGTGTGTTTGTTAATAATAGATTTAAATTCCTCCCACAACAACTGACATTCAGTCTTCACTTCATTCTGAATTCTCTTTTCTTCTTCATATTCCTCAGGTGGCAGTTGGCTTGTAGGATTGACATTTAAAGGCTCAGACAACACTTATTCCTTCACAAAACTACCATGATGGTGTAATGCTGCCTTTCCTTTACCTTTCTTTCCCAATGTCCTTCACTAGCATGTCCTTGTCCCTGGCCTTGGTAAGCTTTGACTGCAGGTTTCTTCATTGCAAGCTTTAAGATGGGTAGTCTAATTATCTTCCCTTGACTATTCTTCCCACTCTCACCATGCTTAACAAGTCTTGAGGATAAGTCTTTAGACTTTGTAGCTGCAAATTGCTCTTCTAGTGCTTCCTTTTGGCCTTCCCTCCCTCAGCAAGATATGCATTGTCTCCTCTGTATAGGTCTCCACTCTTTTTCAAAATCTTTCCTTCATGTTTTTCTCATTCTTCAAAAGCTATATTTACCAGACTGCTTTCCCCCTTTTTGCCATCAATATATGACAAAACTGAGTTAATCTTGGCGAGAATTTCTTCCTTCATTGCTTTTGATTCAGCAATTAGACCAATCACAACAGTCTTCAGCTCTGAGTTTTCTCCTTTCATTTCCTCAATTGTCTGCTGTAGAGTCTTCACTTCAGTCCCCCTAGAAGGGAGCTCTCCTCTCAAAGTGACTTTCAGTTCAATACGAGTATCAATAACCTTCTGAAGTTCTCATGTAGCATTTCCTTCTCTTTTACACCCTTCTCTTGAATCTTTTTCACTACATCTTCCATTCCATTCTTTACTCTTGTAATGATGATAGTGTCAAGGATCTTCCTTACCTCCTTCAAAATGTTTCTCTCAATTTCTCTTAGGTATCCTCCATACTCTTGATTTTTTTCAACAACTTCTTGTAGAGTCATTCCTTCATCACTATCCTCCTTTGTCTCTATCTCCTGAATGATTACGCCTTTACTCTTTCTAGACTTCAGATTCTTAGGGGTTGGCAAACCTTCTGGTGTAGCTTTTCTCTTCTCATGAGTGAGTGTCATGCTCATACTGCCAGATGGAATATCCATTAATTCACTGATATATTCTCCAAATGCACTCTCATCAAATGTTCAAAGACTAATTGGTGGAGTAGACAGCTCTATTCTAAATACCTCATCTACTGTGTACTCTGCAACTGCAGACTGCCTGTAGATTTCAATAGCATGAGTGTTTGTCTCCTTTTCCTTCTCCACTTCTTCATTTCTTTCATTCCTTTGACTTTCCTTAGGAATATTTTGAGTTTGAACATGAGCCAGAGTTTCTTGACCTTGAGCAACCTGTGCTCCTCCCAATGGTCTTTCACCATCATCATCATGGAATCCTTCATTACAAGGTAAGTTCGTGTGATCATCATCATCCTCTTTCTCTTGCTCTTCTCGATTCCCCTCAACTCTCACTTCTTCTTGAGGTGCAGTGGTTTCCGGTAGATTTATCTCTTTAGATTCTTCGGCTTGAGTTGATCCTACAACACTTGCTCCTGCAAGTTCAATCAATTCCACACTCTCAGCCAGAGTGTTGAGACCAGCTGCCTCAGGTACTTGAGTACTTCCCCCTTCTACTCTTGTGATTTCCTCTTTATCACTGCTTCTGAACTTGGTACTAACAGGTCAGTCTGCTTGTGTCAGGTCCGTACATAGGTAGCAGCTTCTCATTGGCCTAGGTTTGAAAATTCTCAGACCAGTCAAACGGCTCTATTGAAGTTCACTGTCACTTCTAAAGTCAGTGGTGATGATGGTGAGAAGACCCTGATAAGAGCTTGGACCTGAAAGCCAATCCTCAGTACATTCCTTCTCCATCCAAATCCTTAATGGAGATATCCAAGGAAGAGATCGTTGATGAGTACAATATGTTGTCCAAACAGTTTGAGAAACTGAATTCAAGCTTTAGCAGATATAAGAAGTACTATCACGTTACCAGGGAAATGAAGAGATATAACAGTCCTAGAAGGTCAAGTCCGAAGATATCTGAAGAGAGAAGAAGTTCAGAACATGGCGTGATCGACAGGAAACTATGAGGAGAGACCATGAGCATGCAATACCACTACTATCTCTTTCTTCTCCAATTGAACGAGTGTGTTTCGGATCTGAGGATCCAATGTGAGAGAGTCCTAAACTCCATTCCAATAAAAATGGGATACACTCCCCCCAAAGGGTCCTCGATTCCACTCCATGAACTGGTATGGGTGACTCTCCAAGTACTCCTTATAGTCAAAAATGGGGGCAGACCCATAGATTCCATCCACAAAGGCCCACGACAGGGCATATACGACCAGGGCATCATCAAATTCTGATTCACCTTGTTGTCTTCTCTTAGCCCTCGTTTCAACAACAGCCTCAAGAATATCTTCTTGGATAATCTCCTCATCCAACTCTTTGGAAAACTCAACAGTCTCTCTATCTTCATGTTGCAACGAAGAAGACGATTCCTTCACTGATTATTGCCACTCTCTCTCTCTCTTCCTAAATCGGATAAGTTTCTGCCGGATCAGAGGATCCACCATCATCAAAGGGTTGTGTCATTAACCCTAGCTTGGTACAATGTGGGAACCATGTGCCTCCTCAAACAGTGTTATTTTTACAGCTTCCATCTTGAGTGCAAGAGAATAAAAGAGAAGGAAGTTTAACTTTACCATGAAGGGAATCGCCTACAAATACTTGACAAAGATCAAGGAAGATCTCGCTAAAGCTTCATTTTGAATACACAGAGGTGAAAAAGTCTCCAAGCAAGGCATATCATCTATATTTAACAGTGATATAAATGGCGGCCGCCTAGGCGTTTGACGTTGTCATGACCATCAAGTTAAAAGTTAAAATTTAAACTTAAAAATACAAACTAAATTACTTAAAAAAATGGAAAACTTAATTGATTTACTTCATAATTTATTCGTACTATGCATTTTACCTTTTTTTTTTTGTTTCATTTGGAAGTTGGACAATATCCTGTTATGATAATTTTTAATATTTTATTGACTTTTTACATTTTGTGTAAAATATATTTGGTTATTAACTATATTTTAAATTTATAATTTATCGTGTAATGTGCATTTTATTAATATATGTTTAGAAAGAAATAATATTAGTAGAAAAATAAAAATAATAAAAAAAATCTTGGCACCGCCTTGGCGGTCTAGGCGCTTGGTGGCACTTAACCATGTGATGACCGTCAAGCGTCATTTGCTCCCTTGGTATTTAAAGATTCAAGACGCAAGGACCAGAGTGAATTATGAGGGATATTTAAGCAAAATGTAGGGGTCAATTTGAAATTAGTCAAAAGTCATGACCTTTTGTGCCCTAAGCACGCGCGCACCAAAACTTCAAAAGTTAGTACGGTGCGCGTGTGCATCAGTCATGCACCCATTCCCCGTAAAGGTCATGATGATTTAGAGGCACGAGATGAAAAATTAATAGGGAAAATCACAAAATGGTTCATAAAATTGATAAAAATTACAAATTGGTTCTGTGCAGAAAAAAAATACACTTCTGTGCAAGAAAAAAATTACACTACTGTCCAGATATTGTGAACCAATTTGTAAATATAGTCACTTTTTTGAACCAATATGTAAGTCACCCAAATTAATATGACGGGACAGTTAAGAATCTCAAGCCACAGGCGTAAACACATCACCACCTTCGGAGCTAAGTAGTAATTACATGCTCCTAGCATCAATTGATGCCACTCCTCGGCACTTATTAGTTTAAAAATAAATTTCAGTTCATTCCTCAAGAGAAATAAACTGGGCAGCATTAATTATTGTGATCAGACTAACTCAAGGCCATTAATCCGCTCCAAACTCGATTCATTAAACAACCCAGCTGGATAAAAGCTCTGCCTTGATGAGACGAGTCCAAAAAGACTTCAAGTCCCGCTTTGACCCACCCAAAACCAAAGTCAATGAGCCTCATCCGTCCCGCTAATAGATAGCGAAGCGGAGGGACTAAGTACTACCCACGAGAGAGGTAGTCCGAGGCCGAACAAGTCCAAGGATGAAGCCCGCAGTGAAGCTTGGGTAGATTATCTAAGAAATCTACATGTGGTAGAGATGATACAAAATAAATCATCACGAAGCTAGAACTCTCATGCAGCTAACACGTACAAGTCGAGGTTGGTGGTCTCGGCCCAGATCATGTAGCCAACCACTTGGATCATGGGATTACTCCCGAACAAGACTAAATTTATTCCCCTAAATTGTGTTAACTGTACACTATAAATAAGATCTATTATGGTCGTAATAAAGGATCGAAAAATTATTTAACTTCGAGCACTACACTGATAGACCTAATAAATCTTGACGTCCTTATCTTTATCTTGCTACACTATCTGAAACAATTGAGAGTTGGTATTCTCCTGACATAAACATTGTATATCCCAACAAATTATTGTAAGAATTATCTAGGACCAACATATATAATTACAAAGACTACAAGCAGCCATAGTCACAGGAATTGCTACAATGGTGTTGTCATACTTAAGGTGTTACTACATTTACATATACATAAGATATTATTGTCGTAATTAAGGTGTTACTACAACTATTTAAAAAAACACTAGTTATTTATTGTTATAAAGATTTTAACAACACAAATTATTATATAAAATATTTTACATATGAAATACTTTATATTCAAAATTTTGCGGATCCTGACTGGAATGTCGGATCTGGAAAATTTCCCCCAAATTCTTGTACTAGATAAATTTTAGGATTATCACTCTTGGATTGTGTTACTATATGAGAAAATGCATATTATTTTAAGGCAAAATATGTGTTACTATCAGACTAATATTATCTTTTACATATATTTATTTATTTTTGTACATATAATATTTTTTAATATAATGTAAGTGCAAAATTTGTGTTACTATAAGAACAAATATTGGTTTTTCACATATATTTATTTATTTTAATTAAAATACTTATAAATTTTTTTCATATAATAACACATATAAATAGTAAAAAAAATGTGTTACTACATGAAACAATATACCTAGATTTAAAAAGATAGTGATTAAACTAAGAAGCACATATTTGTTTTTATAAAAATATTTTTTTTTTACAGTAACACATGTTTGCTCATATGATAAGTTGATAACACAAATTGGGACAAATGTTTTATTATAGAGCAAATGTGTGTTACTTTCATACTATCAAATGTTGTTATTTTTATATACATTCATTTGTTTTTATAAAAATATTAAACATTTTTTCATATATTATAAGAAAAAAATTTGTGCTATTATAAGAACAGATATTGATTTTTCACAAATAATTTTTTTTTTTGAAAAATAATTATATTTCCATTAAGTAACACATATAAAGCAGTGAAAACTGAAAAGTGTGTTACTACATGAAATAATATACCAAGATTTAAAGGGGTGATGAATAAATTAAGAAACATATATTTATTGTTATAAAAATACATTTTGCTCTTACAGTAATACGCGCTTCTATATAGTAACACAAACTGAGAGCAAATGTGTGTTACTGTTAGAACAAATGTGTGATACTGCAAGATTAAATGTGTGTTACTGTACATACAAATATTAATTTGTCCTTAGAAAAAAAAAATTTCTTACAGTAACATATACTCCCTCCGTCACAACTCTTTCTTCCTGTTTTTCCATTTCGGGACGTCCCAACTCTTTCTTCATACCTTAAAAAGGAAATAATTTACACTCACAAAAGTTAATAAAGTACACTTTTTATATTTTACTAATTAACCTCACACTCACATACTCTACTTTTTTCTTAATCCGCGTGCCTGGATCTTTTTGAAGAAAGACCCGGGACGGAGGTAGTATAAGATATTAAAATATGTGTTACTACATTACAACCTAGTATCAACATAAATAAGGATAAGAAATAAATTAAGAAACACATATTTGTTCTTGTAAAAGTACATATTATCCTTGTGGTTGAGTTTTTTGCATTTTTTGTCCCACAGGTCACGCTTGATCGCGATTTTGGTCCCAAAGCTAGCGCTTTTGGTCCCATTTGCATATTTTGTAGCACTTTTGGTCCCGCCGTTATAACACTGTTAACTTTTTGCACTTTTGGTCCCAAACTTACAACAAGTCACATTTTATACTTTTTGCACTTTTGGTCCAAGAATTTAATTTATTAGTATTTTATAAATTTAATTATATAAAAGACCAAATTGAGTCATATTTTAAAAAAAATATTTCTAATTCATTTATACATATGTTTTCACCTATTTTTTTATTTTATAAATTTAGTAATTTAGACTATTACAAATTTATAATCCATTAGTTTTTTATGAATTTAATTGTATATAATTCATTAATTTTTTATGAATTTAATTGTATACAAGTCTAAATTGAGTTATAACTTTATAACTTTTTTTAATTTAACTGTATATAAAACCAAATTGAGTCATATTATTTCTATTATAAATTTCATATATATATGTTTTTATTTCTATATATATGGTTTCACCCACTTAATTTTTTACTTTGAAAATTTAATAATTTAGACTACTATAAATTTATAATTTTTTATTTTTATGAATTTAATTTTACCTAAGATCAAATTGAGTCGCATTTTTTTAAATTTATCTAATAAGTTTTTTATTGTTTCTAATTCGTTTATATAAATATTTTTACAATTTAATAGGTTAGTGAAAACATATGTGTAAATGAAGAAATAAAAAAATTTAATTAGATTAATTTTTAAAAAGGGATTAAAAAATTAAGTTGGTGAAAAAGTATATATAAGTGAATAAGTTGGAGAAAATATATATATATATATATATATATATGAATTAGAAATAAAAAGCTAATAAATTATAAAATTAGAAATGAAAAAAATCAATTAGATAAGATTTTAAAAATATGACTCAATTTGGTTTATATAAAAATAAATTCATAAAACACAAATAAATTAAATTTTGGGACCAAAAGTGCAAAATGTATAAAATGTGACTTGTTGAAAATTTGGGACTAAAAGTGCAAAAAGTTAACGGTGTTATAACTGCAGGACCAAAAATGCTACAAATATGTAAATGGGACCAAAAGCGCTAGCTTTGGGATCAAAATCGCAGTCAAGCGTGACCTATGGGACCAAAAATGAAAAAAACTCTCTTGTGGTTACTTTAAAATTACAAACAGTAAATTATTTAAGGATTACAACATACATTTTTACTTTTAGTAACACATACGATAACACTATGAGAACAATTTTTTAACATACTTTCAACAAAGTTTAAAAATCGTAATTAAAAGTTCGCACCTACGATAGCATTGAAAAGATAACGGATCATGACTATGTTTGAAAGGCACCAAGGAGATTAATAAGAAAAAGAAGCTCAACCTACAAGAATATTACAACGTAGGTAGCATTACATTAGTTCTCACGATAAACTTGAAACATGCAATACATATGCTCTTAATCAACACTTTTAACATATACAATTACACACCTTATATGTATATTTCTGATACACCTTCATATATATGATATATCATTCACAGTATTAATTATTCATAATTATATATAGCATAAAATCAAATTGACAATAATAATCTTGATCTAGCTTTAGCTGCAGCACCTGCAGCACCCATTGCGGCAAATATATCCGTGTGCACCGCCGCCACCATAACCACCGCCACCATTGCCACCATAACCACCACCGCCACCATTGCCACCATAACCACCACCTCGTCCACCGCCACCGCCACCATAACCACCACCACCTCCAGCTCCACCATAACCACCACCGCCTCCGCCAAAAGTATCATCTTGTGGATATTTGGCATCATTTTTGGTATCATCAGCATCTTAGAGTGGGTAGAAAGGCCACAAAAAAGATTATAAATTATCAGTTCTATGAAAAAAAAAATTTATTTTTTTTAGGTTTGCTCCTTCTATATAGTTTCATTAATTTTCATTTGCTGCATATATAGTTTTTTATTTTTATAAACCTTTGCACAAACATATAGCTAGGTAGAAATAATAAATATACACGTTCAACGTATATTTTGATTAGTTAATATCAACAAACTAAATGATAAATAAATGAAAAATATGTACAATTTTCATGTAAAATTTTAAGTTGTACGTATTACCGTGAGATTATAGTTTTGAGTCATCATTTGTTTAATAATTTTTATTTTATTTCTTTTGAATCCATTATGTGAAAATGGGAAAAAAAAAAAAATAGGTGCTTACGTTTTGCAGCTGCAACTTGTGTGGCGCAAAGAAGAATCATAGCTAAGAAAAAGCCCAGAAATAAAACAATTCCTTTGGAACCCATTTTTTTCATGGTTGAAAATCAGTTTTAAAATGTGGCTGTGTTCTAATTTGGATTTACTTCTTCTATTTATAGCTAAAATTGACGCGTAATACTTATTAAAGTAGTTGAACGAAATTTAATTAATTGAATGAAAAATCATGTACACTCCAACTCATTTTATTAATCACTAAAGCAAAATGTACCAAGCGAATTCTATGAAAATCATTTAATGATGATATATAAATTTATATATATATATATCATCACAAAAATAAATTTAAAGATAAATTATAATATAATATTTAGTTCTTCTAAATTAATATATATAAAAATAATGATAATTTGGATTAAAAGAAAATTCTTGAAAGTTGCATGAAAATAGTTGATGATGAACTTATCGTGAAATTGTTTTAAAGTATCAAATATTTGGTCAAATATATCAAAATATTCATCAGGTATATTAAAAATTAGGGTTAATAAAATCTATAACGATTATAACATGATATCATTAATCCCAATTTTTGATATATCTGATGAGATTTTTTATACACTTAGTTAAGTGTTTGATACTTAAAAACTGGTTCATGATATATAATTAGCTTATCATAAACTATTTCCATACAAAATTTTACCGAATTGCAAATATTGAATTGAGTGTATTTTAAAAATAAGTAATTGTGGAGTGTTTGGTAGTGATTTTTTAAATCTCCAAAGCACTTTGAAACTAGCTTTTCAATTATTAGAATTAATTTCAATTTATAAATACTATACTATTTTTACTCATTTTATAGTTGCCACATAATTTTCAGATAATTAATTGCACTAAAATTTTAAACTCTATATTCTTATAATTTTAATTGAAGAATCAATTAAAATGACTTATATAATTCCTTAATCACTCGCAAACAAACCCATCGAGTGACTTGTTTCTATTGAATAAGTGGGATTTGTGGTAAAAAGAGTGAACCTCTCAATCCAATGAGGATTTTGGTGATTTGGTTACACAAAATAGGTTGATCAATATTTATTTATTTCATTACATTTCACCCACATCTCAATTCTATTTTTTTTCATTTACTTGACATCATATGTAAGAATAAAATCAGATTTTAAATATTAATTTTATAGTTAATTTTAAAAAAAAAATCATTGATGTTGATTATATAAGTAGAAAAATATTAATTTATAGGTTGATTATTTAATATATAAAAATAATGGATGCACTCACAAATTTAAAAATACTAATATATTTATTAAAAATATACAAAATATAATAATTATTGATAATGTATGGCAGTGGAAATATGTTTGCATTAATTTCCTAATAAAAAATAATGATAGTTTAATAATAAAAAAACAAAATTAGTATTTCTCTATTTTTTTTATACTCGATATCCAATCTTAAGACAAACTAATTAATATGGGAGACCCATAATCCACCGTCCACTAATTGGGGAACCCATAACCCACCGTCCACAAAATTAGTACTTCTCCGACATCTTAGAAATTATTCGCTTCTTATGAGTTTCAAATTTGAGACCTAAAAACAAAATAAATTTTATTCAAAATTTATTACACGTGTTCTACTTCCTGTGAATTTTTTAAAATTATATATAGAATCCTAATAATACATTATAACATTCACTTAAATTTTTTTTTTTCCAAGAGAAATCAACGAAAATAGTTTAGAGACTACTTTTCATGAATATATGAGAAGATAAAATATATTTTCTTTCAAAAATTATAGTCCTCAATATATAATTAAGCATTATAATTAATGCACTCTTGTCATCTAATCAAGCACAGGAACCATGTTAAGGGTGCACATATTTTTTTTAAAATTATTATAATACAATATTCAATTTCGTACGCCCTTTTAAAAAAATAATTAGATTGAGTATTTGATTTTTCACGTGGTAAATCTGACTGTCACTTGGCAAATTTAATTAACGGATACTCGAATTCGCCTTGCGAATGCTATTTGTTAATTATTAAATATACCTTTTTAATTAATTTATATTATTTTATATAATTTAAATTGACAATATGATATTTACTTTAGATAAAATTTAGGTATACAAAATTTTTTGTCCTATAAGTTTCTTTGACTTTGGTTTTCGTCCTTTTAAGTTTTGAATTTTTGTTTTTGTCCTTTAACTTACCAAAAATTATGGTTTTCGTCCTCTTAAGTTTTGAATTTTTGTTTTCGTCCTTTAACTACCAAAAATTATGGTTTTCGTCCTCACCAGTCATTCAACCGGTAACACACACGTGTATCCATTTTTTCTTTCTTTTTTTAAACAAAATACTAACGTGGGGGCATGGACGGAGGGAAGTGGGGTATAGAGGGGGCACTGGGCCCCCCTAAAATTTTGTAAAATTTTAGATGTAATATGGTAATTTCTTATATATAAATAATAAAGTATTTGTTAAATATAACAATGGTATTTGTTACGAAAATGAGCAATGAGAATTGAGAAGGCCCAACCTTTCGGTCTTGATTGAAAGAAGAAAACATTTTGGGCTTGATTAAATGAAAAGAAAGGCCCACTTTCGTCTAAGTAACCCTATTAATTCCTAGGTCATAGAATAGAAATAGGAAACAGAGGATATAATGTTGCATTCCCATTTTCACTGCATTTGGTTTACGCTACCAACAACACGAGCCACGTCAACACACATTCTCAAAAGGTATATTTTGTTGAACTTTATTCACTCTCCTTGTTATTTGACTCACCATAATTCAATTTTATTCATAATTTTTATCATCTTGTAGTGTTAAGGTTTATTCAAATCTAAAATTTATTACTAGTAATTGGGCCCCCCTAATTAAAAATTCTAGATCCGTCACTGCGTGGGGGTATGTGGAGAGAATTAGGTCTTGATGGATAAAATGCAGGATTAACCGTAAATTCTCTTCCAAATCAAAACCCTAGTCAATCAAATCTAGGCATGGGGGCTTGAGAGAATTGGGAAAAAAAGGAACAAAGATCCCCAAATCAAAACATCAAAAAGTCTAAATTCTTTTGAGCGCATACCCACTGTACGGAAATGAAGAAGGATGTCTTCAAGCAATTCGTATGAATCAACGAGTTTCGAGCACAATATTAAGTGTCATTGTGGTTTCGTTGCACGGTTTGTACATCATATTCAAAAAAAAAATTTGGACAGAAGATTCTATGGATGTAAGTATTGGACGGTATTTGGGAGGGGATTTACGGTTAAAAGTATATTTTGTCAAGACCTAATTCCCTCCAAATACCCCCACGTTAGTATTTTATTTAAAAAAAGAAAGAAAAATGGATGCACGTGTATATTATTGGTTATAGGCGGTTGGAGGATGAAAACCATAATTTTTGGTAAGATAAAGGACGAAAAAAAATTCAAAACTTAAGAGGATGAAAACCATAATTTTTTATAAGTTAAAGGACGAAAACAAAAATTCAAAACTTAAGAGGACTAAAACCAAAATCAACAAAACTTATAGGACAAAATGTGCATTTTCCCATTAAATTATTCAACGTAATTAAGTTTTGGATAGAAAAAGATGAATTTTTTATATTTCATTTATAATTTTTTACATGTTATATAAAAAAATTTAAATAAGTAGACGTATTTTTAACGAGTCCCACTCAAAAAAATTTAAAATTTTAATCCTCATATCAATATTGTATTACACTCGCACCTTTACCCTGCACCTGTGCAACATAGGAACCAAGTCAATAGGGACCTAGTCAACTAATAGTACCAGTTCAAATACAATTTTAAGAATATTATTATATTTTTTAATAAAATAATTAATATACAATGACATAGATTCATTTTATACTTAGCCTTTGTCATAGAGGCCTAGTTAATATTCATAAATTCACGCCGCAAATATTTAATATTTCATTAAAATAAGTCAAATATTTTGAACAAGTCAATTAGCTACTCCCTCCATCTCAAAACTACTTTCATAATTCTGGGCACGCAAACTAAAAAAAAGTAAATATATGAATATAAAATTAAATAATAAAATAAAAAAAGTGTATTTTGTTGACTTTTGTTAGTGTAAAAAGTTTCTTTTTTAGGTGTGTGAAAAAAGATATGGGACGTCCGAAAAAGGAAAGTGTGAAAGTAGTTTTGGGACAGAGTGAGTATTATTTACTGCGTTAGTTTTATATTAGTAGGGGTGGCATACCGTATTGTACCGTATAGCCCATACCGTATATTGTACCGAAAATTTCGGTATACCGTACCATATTAATATTTCGATATGCACCGATCTATACCGAAATACTGACTATGTCGGTGTACAGATCATACCGGTATATACCGCCACACTGGTCCATACCGAAATAATTGAAGTATAATTTTAATTAAATAAAAATAAGTTTAATACTCCCTCTGTCCCTAAACACTTTGCACACTTTCTTTTTTGGTCCGTCCCACAACACTTTGCACACCCTATAAATGGAAATAACTACTTTAACTTTATCCTTATAATATTCACATATTTACACAAAATGCCACTACTTTTACACTAAATCCAACTAATTTCATTATTTTAATAATATAACTTTACACATTACCCTCAATACTCTACTTTTTACACACTTTTCTTAAAAAACGTGTAAAAAGAGGTGTGCAATCTTTTCAGGGACGGAGGGAGTATTAAATTACCAAAATGGTATATTGGTATACCGAAAATAATCGATATACCGAAATATTTTAGGTATACCGATTTATACCGAAAATATTTTGGTATTTAGATATACATCGATATACCGAAAATTTTAAAATTCTATACCCATACCGTACCAAAAAAATCGATATGGTATCATACCGTGCCAAAAATTTTGATAAATTTGGTATTGTTAAATATGGTAAGTACGGTATATCTCGCTATTTTCAGTATTTGTTCCATCCCTATACATTAGAGAGTTATGGTTTTTCAATATTTTGTGAAAACACCACTTGAATTTTAAGCAAAAAAAAAATTATGCATGATATGTTAGTACTTATATTAGAGATCCCCCAATGAAGATGAAATCGTTTTAGGAAAAATAAGAGTATTGTCAACGCGGGGTTAACAAAATTCACTACAAACAATGATATTATGTAATATTAAAAAATGTTATTTAACAGAGGCACACTTATGTGAAATATACCATATTAAAAATTTATGGGTCTTTAGCTGGGTCGGGTTGGATTTGGTCTTTTTTTTTTCAAAATTTTCGCAACTATAATACCAAAATTTTTCGCTCCCAGGTATGTTACAATTTGGGCAAATGCATGTTACTAATATGCAAAATATTTCTTGCAATCAAATTTAATGTTATTTTCTTTACATATATTCATTTGTTTTTGTAGAAATAAAATTTTTTCATACATTCCAATAAAAAATGTGTTACTATAAAAAATATAATATTTTTTCATAAATATTTATGAGAAAATAATATATTTTCTTATAGTAACACACACTTTGCTTTTGTATTATATATAGATTTATTTATTATATAAAAATAAATGAATATATATAAAAAGAACTAACATTTCATAAGATTGTGACACACATTTGCTCTAATAGTAACACAGATTTGCTCTAATAGTAACACACATTTGCTCCCCAGTTTGTGTTACAATATGAGCAAATGTGTGTTACAATATGGGCAAATACGTGTTACTGTAAGAGAAAATGTACTTTTATAAGAATAAATATGTGTTTTTTAATATAATCATCATTCTTTTAAATCTAGGTATATTGATTCATATATTAACATACTTTTTTATTATTTTATATATACTATTATATAAAAAATTATTATTAATTTCTATACAAATAAAAAATATTTATAAAAAAACCAATTTGTTTTTTTATAGTAACACACATGATTTTTCTCTTATATTATGTTAAAAATTATTCATTACACTAAAAAGGAAAGTATGCAAACTTTTGTGGGACGGAGGTAGTAAGATTGTAACACATATTTAACACATATTTGTTCCCCAATTTGTGTTACTATATGACAAACATGTGTTATATATGTAGGATAAAATGTATTTTTCTTAAGAACAAATGTTTTTTTAATTTAATCATCACTTCTTAAAACTATATATATTGATTCATGTAATAACACACTTTTTACTATTTTATATATGTGTTATTATAAAATAAAATAATTATTTACGTACAAATAAATATATATTTATGAAAAAGTAATATTTTTTCTTATAATAACACAGATTTTGCTCTTACATTGTATGAAAAAAATGTTATTTCTACAAAAACAAGTGATATATATGTAAAAAATAATATTTTGTCTGATTGTAACACACATTTTACCTTATAGTAACATGCATTTGTGCTTGTACATAAAAAAAAATGCATTTGGCTGAAAAGTAACATAACTGGGAGCGAAAAACCATAAATTATGCTTGTGCGAGAATTTGAGAAAATTATCCAAATTCGACCCGGCTATAAATGCACGAATTATATATATATATATATATAAAATATATTTTACATTGTAAAACGTTTCATATAAGTTTTTGTTTATTTAATATACATAAATATTATCTGCAGTAAATTTTAATAATTTTAAGGGCATTGTAGTTGTTCATATAACTTTTAGATAAAAATTTGTATAAAATTTTACCATAATTTTTTTCAAAAATATTTAAAAAAAAAAAAGAGCAAGCGGAGTTGTTGGTGGAGCGGGTCAACCTCCGCCAACAGGCATGCTTTTTGTTTAATCATGTTATGCTTTGAATTCATGTAAATCAAAATAATATGTTAATTTATTTTTTTTAAATAATATTTTATTTTAAAAAAATATGAATTAAAAATTAATTTTAAAATTTTTGTTTCCAGTTTATGTTACTAAATGAGAAAACGCATGTTACTATAAAGTAAAATATGTGTTACTATCATGACTAAATGCTATTATTTTACATATATTCATTTATTTTTATAGAATAAATATTATTTCATAATACAAGAGTAAATGTGTACTATATAAAAAAAATATTATGTTTTCACAATATTTATTATTTTTATAAAAAGTTTTTTATATAATAACACATAAAATAGTAGAAAATGTTACTACATGAATCAATATACTTATATTTTAAAGGAATGATGATTAAATTAATATACACATATTTGTTCTTATAAAAATACATTTGTCCTTAGGGTAATACATATTTGCCCATATAATGACACACATTCACTATATAGTAACACAAATTAGGGAGCAAATGTGTGTTGCTATTTAGAGCAAATATATGTTACTATCATTTAAAATATTTTTTTATAGAATTAATGTTTTTATATATGAATAATTACAAGACTCAACACTTTTAATACTTATATTTCCAAACACAACACATATAATCTCACATTCCAAACACAACACTTTATTACAAAATACAACACTTTTTTTATTAATAAATTATTTTTCATAAAATTGCGTGTCATTACTCTTCATACTCTCTCTCACATTTTTCTGTTTTTTTTTCTCTCGTGTCAGGTTCTCTCCTCTCCTCTTTCTCTCTCTTTTCTGTTTTTATCTACGATCTCTCTCTTCTCTCCCTCTACGTTTTCTCTCTCCTCTTTCTCTCTCTCTTTTCTGTTTGTTTTTTTCTCTACGCTCTCTCTCTTCTCTCCCTCTTTCTCTCTCTCTTCCATTTTTCTCTCTCTCCTCTCTTTCTCTCTCTAACTAATTTAAAATTCAAATCCCTTATTTTTAAAAAAAATTTATTCTTTTTATTAATGTATTGTTTTCATATATGTTTTTTTTTTAATTTGAATTTAAAACCTGCGACCCCTCGCTTCTTTTTTTTTTTTTTTTAATTAGTCATATATTTAGATTTTTACACATTCAGATTTAATTCTTTTCATATTCAGATTGAATACTACTAATTTATTCATATTCAAACTTCAAAATACTACTGATTCCTTTCATATTCAGATTGTAATTCTATTCATATTCAAAATGCTAATTGTAATTCTATTCATATTCAAAATCTTGAATACTACTACTTTTTTTTTTGCATACTAAAAAGAACCTTGAATACAGGGTTCATATATTTGAATACATCAACATAAATTCATTCAAATCAAAAAATTGCAGAAATAATAAATCGATAATTAACAAGAGTAAAAATCTCAGAATCCCAGAAATTCAAACATTTGGAAAAATCTCAGAATTTTAAAAGTGTGGAAAAATATAGAAAATCTCAAAATTGCATAAATAATACATTAATACCCTAAATCTCAGAAATTCAATTTCTAATTCCGAATACTACTAATTTGTTTTTGTGTACCAAATGGAACCCTCAAAAATCATAAATTTGAAACAAAAGATCAAAAAAAAATCAGAAACCAAAAATTTAAAAACAGATCAGAACCAAAAGTCAAAACAGATCAGAATAAAAAAAACAGATCTGAACCAGATCCATCGTCGCTCCTCTAGATTCAGAAACAAAAAATTCAAAAAGCAAAGGAATCAGAAACAAAAAAGATTGAGAAACTAAAAATTAATCATGAAGGGATGTGATTTGTGCAGCAACGACGACGGAGGAGGCAACAACATCAATCACGTCGGACGCGGTCTGTGCTGGAGGGGCGTGATGGACAGAGGGACGGCGATCCGTTTCATTGATCGGCTCTATTTCGTCAATCTGCACGGCCATTCTGCTTTGTTTCTTCAATCTGTTAACCATCGGATGGCCCCGCCTTCGATTTGTGTGGCGGCGACCGCATCTTCATCTGCGTGTCGATGGACGCTTTCGATCTGCGTGGCTGCAACGCACGCCTTTGATCTGTGTCGACGATGGGACGCAACGCCCCCTTCGATCTGCAACGCACGCCTTCAATCTAACGTGATGCTTCGCGGTGGAGATCTGGAGTGTGCATCCGGCGGCCATAAACAGTGGCCACGGTAGAGGGTCTTCAGACGGCGGCCATATCGGTGGTGATTTTAGAGAGAGATAGGGAGAGGATATAGAGAGAGAGAGAGGCCATCAGTTTATAATTTTTTTTTCACCCTACAGAATTTGATTTATTTGTGTTTTATTTGTGTTTTAAGAGAGAGAGAGAAAGAGTCTGACGAAACTAGGTGAGAGGGCCCCACTTTTTGTTGTGTTTTGTAATGTGAATTTTTTAGTGTTGCACAATATAATATACCCTCTTTTTTTTTGCACTATGTAACTTACCCTTTTATATAATATAAAGAGTAAAATGTGTCTTACTATAAGAATAAATATTAGTTCTTCAAAAATATTTATTTGATAATATATAAATAATTATTTTTTTCATACAATAACAAATTAAAGTAGTAAAATGTGTGCTACTATATGAAATAATATGCCTAATGTTGGTCCCAAATAGAGTAAACAGGTGTATGGGGGGGAATACACCTGTGTTTGAAATCTTTTGCAAACACAACAAATAACAGATACGGTGGACTATAAAACTAACACAAGTAACATGTGTTGTTTCAACATGAGACTTGTAAGTGGCATGTTGAAACCTCAGAGAGCCTGAGAATTGATACCTTTCCAACTATAAGGTTAGGTAACCTGTGGGTTGAATAAGTATCAATATTAGTCTGTTAGCAGCGGATGGAGGTTTAAAAATAGATTTTACACCCTTAAAAAGATTTTCACAAACAACACACACAAATGAATAAAGCAGTAAATGACACAAGTTATTTATAGTTGATAGTGTTGTGGTACCGTTGAGTTGAAGTATTGTTCAAAATGTGATCAACACTCAAGACAATACTTATTGTGTTCAGAATAATGTAGAGAGAATAAGTAAACAGCGGAAGACTTTGAACACAAGGATTAACTCAATCTTTCCACAAACTAAATTAGTTTGTGGCGGCCTCAAGGCTGAAATATCACTGACTTGGAAAAAGTGATTACAAAAACAAATTCGAGACTTGGAAACATTCCTTCCAAATCTCAAACATAAAATCGGATAAAATATCCAAACAAGTTCCCAAATGGCAAACCTAGATTGTTAAGTCTAAGCCTACTTCAAGCACAAACTTCTACTATCTGTGAACAGCTCAGCAAAACGTATGGGATAATAATATACACAGTGTTGTACAGAATGTAACAACACATGTGAAACCACTACACAGAAACCGTAAAATAGGTTCTGATAAATACGCGTTGCTTCTATATGTAGTGTGGAGTCTCTTTCATCGTTTCTGGACGTATTCCTCATCTATTTAAAGACTTGAAATGTGGATCCGTCCATCAATGAAGTGGAAATCAAGGAGAGAATTTGAGATCCACTTTTATAGGAGTTGAGGTAACTTCCATGTAACTTCCTTTCTTTACTCTTCGATTCCTTTGATTCCAGGTCCTTCTAGATGTTCTAGATACTTCCAGGTGTATCAAGAATATTCTGAGACATGGGAGTAACTGCCGTTGACCGTCGTTTTCCAGGGACAGCACCAAGGACAACCATTAAGGCAACACTAAGCAGTTAATCACTGGAACATGTTTCCTGAAGGATGTTGACCTGAAAATATAGCAAATACAATTCGAACAACATTAAAAGGTTAGTCGTTAGAACGAATATCCTGAAGGATGTCCTGAAAGATGGGTATGATTCCAGATGTGATAGCACTGGTCTCAACACTCACATCAACAATCTCCCCCAATCACACTTATCCGCAAACACTCAACCTGAAGCACACAAAATCAGAGTATGGCAAAGGCACAACAGATGTTAGTTTGAAGCAGTGTAATTATAGATATGAACTTGGTGCACATTTAAACAGAGTATGATAAACGCACAACAAAATCCATCATGAGTAACTGTGGGAAAGACATCCTAAATGCTATCAGTTCAATACTAAAACAAAGGAACAGAATCAGAGTAAAAAACAAGGGCAGAATAAGTATTAGTATTCAAGTTACATCAACTTCAAATAGTCAGCAATGTTAGTGGGATCAGAAATTGTGATCAGAGCAGAGTTTAGGAAACTCTAGCAGCAAACAATCTCCCCCTAACATTAAGAACTCCCCCTAAGTAGCAACTTCAGTAGCATCAGCATCAGTACTGATAGGATCTGTAGGTGTTGCCTCAGGGATGGCAACATCATGGGCATCATTACCACCAGCAGCAGCATTAACCTCATCGGTTATATCCTCAATCACAACATTGCCAGATCCAGAGCTTTGAACAGCAGCAGGTTCATTTGTTGGCGCATCAGTTGGTACTTCTCCCCCTGTGGATGTGGATAGGAGGAATTTCCAAAAGGTGCTCATTTTTTCAAGTATATCAGTCTGCCTGTTAAGAGATGTAGCTTGGAGTCTAAGCTGTGAGACTTGCTTGGCAAGAGCAGCAGCCTGTTCTTCAATGTACCTGCGATGAACAGTAACATATACTACCTCACCAGTTGTGGAAGTAGGTGCAGTGCGAGTAGGAGTGTTGCCAACAGTAAGGGCAACATTCGGTTCATCAATGGCAGGGATAGAGGCAGATGCAGTATCGCCAGTCACATTTTCGGCCATAGTAGCGAGAGTGATGAGGGGGTTTTTTGTTTCAGAGGTTAAGAATGTGAGGAAGATGGAATGGATGACCTTTTATGCTTCATTGATATGTGTGAGACAAAAAGTAATTTTTTTGATTTTTTGAAAGAATTTTTAAAAACGAACACAAGATGAAGGAAAATAACGGCACATAATCACATTAGTAACACATAATAAAAGACTTCAATTTATAAGAAGATTTTCGAAAATTATGAGCAGTTTAATTAAGAGAAAAATATCCACCATTATCTAAATAACTACACATGATGTGTTAGTGTAGAAAGTGAGTGAAAATGGATAGTTATTGGATTTAAAAAAAATAACCGACACATTAATTAAATTAATTAATTATTTAATATCATATAATTATCACAATATTATCATAACTAAAATAATTAAATAACCCATTATGTAAATGCTAAAAATATTTTGAGACTTAGATCAATTACGGTTTATAATGTAGGCACACATACACATTATCCTTTTTGGATTTTTTATGCACTTTTTATTCTCAAGAATTTAATCACCTTTTGAAAAGAACACATTGTGGTTGTCAGCCCCGTGTGCCTAGTTACTCAGCGATCATTCAAGTGTGTTCTTGTTTCTCTTTTTGAAACTAAACTGCCTTTTGAAAAGAACACATCGTGATTGTCTGTCCCGTGTGCCTAGTTACTCAGCATGTTTAGACCTTTGATTTTTTTAGAACTTGTGCTTTGTGTATGTCCAGTACGAAACCTTTGAGATCACATCACATCAGAATATGGTTAGCAAAAACAATATAAGTTACAAAACTATTCAACTACGACATAAAATGATAAAAATACAGTAGTGTTGCTTCAAGTGTAGTAACACTCGGAGCAACGTCACACATAAATTTTCAAAGAATGCAGAGTCCAAGAGATTTTCTAAGTGAAGAAAACCTCTCAAAGTCTAGTGCTTTTGTGAAAATGTCAGTTATCTATTTTTCAGTGGATATATACTCTAATTTCATTATCTCCTTCTCAACTAGATCTCTTAAAAAATGGTGTCTAATACTTATGTGTTTTGTGAGTGAGTGTTGTACCAGATTTTTTTAAAAATGTTTATCGCACTTGTGTTATCACAAAAAATTACCAATATATTTGTCTCAAGCACATATCATCTAGCATCTTTTTAAGCCATAGGAGTTGTGTACAACAGCTACTAGCAGCTATGTACACAGATTCAGCAGTGGATTTGGAAATGCACTTTTATTTTTTATTATCCCAAGAAACAAGATTGTTACCTATGTAGAAACAACCACTACTAGTGCTTTTCCTATCATCACAGTCACCAGCCCAATCAGCATCACTATATCCATCTAGTGTGCTATTTGTGTCCTTTGAAAAACATAGTCCCATGTCACTTGTGCCACTCACATATCTGATGATCCTCTTCACAACCTTCATGTGAGATTCATTGGGGTTTGCTTGGTACCTGGCAAACACACAAACACTGTACATAATGTCAGGTCTACTGACCTGCCAATCATAGATCGATACAAAGTGTGGTCAACACTTTGTCCAACATCATCCTTGCACAGTTTCCGTGAAGTTCCCATAGGAGTTTTCATAACTTCAGACACATTTTTGGGTTCAGTAGAAGAAAAATAACCTTGAGTACATACCTGAGTGCATATATTGGACATGCAAACCGAACGTACTACCTCATTCATTTTACCTTTTCTTCTTGTGAGAACACTAATAGAGGATTTACCTATGATCTGTGATGAAGGATGATCCTTCTTGCATCTACGGACAAGGGTTTGTCCAGGAGTTCTGGGTGACTGATTCTCATCACTTCTGATTCGGCATCTGATGTCACTGGAGATGTTGTCGCCTTTGGTTCAACACTTTTCACTGGTTCAGTGATACTAGTGATTTCCATCAAGTCAGAGATGTCCTCTTCCACCTTTTTACCTGAAATATTTGAAACATCATCGAATACTATGTTCACAGATTCTTGCAAAGTTCTTGTTCTAAGATTGTAAACCCTGTAAGTCTTGCTATTCTTAGAGTAGCCTAAGAACAGTCCTTTGTCACTCTTAGAATCAAACTTGGTCAAGAAATCTCTATCATTTAGAATGTAGCACAAGCATCCGAAGGTGTGAAAATATTTCAAAGTTAGGTTTCCTTTTATACAATAGCTCATAAGAAGTAATAGAACAACCTGGTCTAAAGAAGACTATTAGACACATGACATGCAGTATTCAATGCTTCAGCCCAAAATCTTTTAGACACATTCATTGAAGTTAGCATGACTCTAGCCATTTCTTGCAATGTCCTATTTTTTCTTTCAGCTATGTCATTTTGTTGTGGAGTTTTAGGAGAGGAAAACTCTTGTACAATGCCTTTCTTTTCACAAAAATAAGTGAACATGCCATTTTCAAATTCCTTACCATGATCTGTTCTAATCCTACTAACTTTCAGATTAAAAACATTTTTAAAGGCTTGTAAAGGATTTTGAAAACTTCAAAAGTGTCAGATTTTTCTCTAATGAACTCAACCCATGAGAATCTTTAAAAGTCATCAACAACAACTGAAGAGTATCTCTTACCACCAAGACTTTCTGTCTCCATAGGACCCATTCCATGTGAAGAAGTTCCAAGCATCTAGTAGTTGTGCATATTGATGTGATATTGTGTGAAGATTTTACCTGTTTACCTTTTTGGCATGACCCACAAACAAGTGTATTTGTGAAACTGAGCTTAGGTAACCCTGTAACAGTCTCTATCTTAACCAATTTTTGTAAATTTCTGTAATTTACATGGCCAAGATTTCGGTGCCAAAGAACACTTTCATCAGATTGTGAGATGTTGCACGAAGTGTTGTCACCAATGAGATAACAGTTATCAGCAGAACGATGACCAACCATTTCACATTTATCAATTTCATCCAATACAAAACAGGAGTCTTTATCAAACTTCACATACAGATTATTATCACACAACTGACTTATGCTTATCAAGTTAGCACGTAAACCTTCAACATGTAGCACATTTTTCAGTTTTGGAAAACCTTCAACATTCAAAGTTCCTTTTCCTATTATGTTACCCTTAGAACCACCACCATATGTAACTCTACCACCATCAAAAGTTTCATATTCTTTCAAGTATTCAATATTTCCTGTCATATGTCTAGAACACCCACTGTCAAAATACCATAAATCAGGTACACATGCTTGTAAAGAAGTACAAACAACATTGCAAAGCACTTTGGGTTTTCTAATCCATGCAGTTTTTTATATATGTGAATACTTGTGTGGTAACACTCCAGGTAACACTTTTCCAGAAAGCAAAACATCTTTTAGTTTGAAACATTAAGGACGAATGTGTCCAGGAACTGAACAATAATGACAGATAAAAGTTATTTTGCCTCTTTGTTTTGGAAACTTTTTAGAAGAATGTTTCACAAAGGTGACAGGTTTTTCAAAACTAAAAGGGATAGAATTTTCAGAATATCCAAGACCGAATTTATCAATTTTTCCAACAGACAAAGCTTCATTCAAAGCAGTTGTACCTTTAGAGTACTTTTTGAAACTAAGTGTGGAAGCAGTCAACTTTTCTTGGAGTTTAGAAATTTCAAGATCCTTTTTTGTGAGATTTACCTCAAGTCTTGTGATGGTTTCAATCAGCTCTTCATCAGCTCGATTGACAGATTTCAGTTCATTCTGAAGTTTAGTAACCTTTATTTCTAAAGGTTCTTGTGAGGTATCTGTTCTAGAATAGAAAACATTAGTATTATCCTCATCATACTCAGAAATAGACTGTAACCTGTTTGATGTTGTTGCTGGGGTTGTCACACTGGGTTCAACATCCGTGTCACTTCCAGAGAAGTCATCTCTCACGCATTCATATAAGAATGCAAGTTCTTCATCTGTAGCCTTTATCTCTTCATCAAAATCTTCATCACTCAAAGAAACAGTTAAGTTCATCCTTTTCTTTAATTGTGTGTTAGCACATTCATTTGCATAATGACCATAACCAGTACACTCATCACAAATGACATTTTTTCTATACTCAGGATCATATATACTTCAAGTTTCTTCTTTGAAAAGGCTTTCGACCAGAAGTTTGAGGGGAATTTTTAAAATCTATCTTAGGCTTAGTGTTAAAATCAGATTTGTTTCTCTTTTGCCTAAGGTAGGTTTCAAATTTTTTGGTAAGAGATGCAATACTATCAGTGTCATATGAAGTGTCATCAACACTATCTTCAACCTGTTCAATTTCAGTAATAACAGAAGTTTTTTCCAGAACTTGAAGAGGTTTCTCCTTTGAAAACAACAACACCATTTTTATCATATGCAGATTCTTGTTGAGACAAGTCCATTTCATAAGTTTTTAAAATGCTCATTAACTCATTATGTCTCAACAAATCAGTTCCTAGCTTCTTCAATGGCACAAACTTTACCATTAAATCTTCTAAGAAGAGTACGGAGGGTTTTGTTTACTAACCTGATATTGGAAATTGGATCTCCAAGTGATTGCAATTCATTCACCACCTCACAGAGTCTTTCATTGTAGGAAGAAATCATCTCATCATCTTTCATTCTTAAGCCTTCAAACTTTGTGTTCAGCATCCTTGCCTTTGCTCTACGGACACTACCCGAACCTTCACAGTGTTCTTGTAGCCTTTCCCAAGCATCTTTGGCTGAAACACAATTCTGGATAAGGTTGAACATAACAGTATCAACCGATGAATTTATTGCGTTGATGGCCTTTGAATTGTACAATGATGAGTTGTTCTCCTCCATGGTCCATTCAAGCTCATTCTTGAGAATTTGGTCTCCATCTTTATCTTCAGTTGTGGGAGGACTCCAACCTGACAGTATGCTCTTCCAGGCACGTTCATCAAGGGCTTTAACATAACTCCTCATCCGGCTTTTCCATGCGGCATAATTGGTTCCATCGAGTATAGGAGGACGGGTGATGGATCCACTAGAGTAGATGGCTCCAGGAGAGTAATCCATGGCAACTCAACACGCAGCATCAGGACCAACACTTAGTACCGTCAAGTGATGGCTCTGATACCACTTGATAGTGTTGTGGTACCGTTGAGTTGAAGTATTGTTCAAAATGTGGTCGACACTCAAGCCAATACTTATTGTGTTCAGAATAATGTAGATTGAATAAGTAAACAGCGAAAGACTTTGAACACAAGGATTAACTCAATCTTTCCACAAACTAAATTATTCTGTGGCTGCCTCAAGGCTGAAATATCACTGACTTGGAAAAAGTGATTACAAAAACAAATTCGAGACTTGAAAACATTCCTTCCAAATCTCAAACAAAAAATCGGATAAAATATCCAAACAAGTTCCCAAATGGCAAACCTAGATTGTTAAGTATAAGCCTACCTCAAGCACAAACTTCCACTACCTGTGAACAGCTCAGCAAAACGTATGGGATAATAATATACACAGTGTTGTACAGAATGTAACAACACATGTGAAACCACTACACAGAAATCGTAAAATAGGTTTCGATAAATGTGTGTTACTTCTATAGTAGTGTGGAGTCTCTCTTATCGTTTCTGGATGTATTCCTCATCTATTTATAGACATGGAATGTTGATCCGTCCATCAATGAAGTGGGAATCATGGAGAGAAGTTGAGATCCACTTTTGTAGGAGTTGAGGTAACTTCCATGTAACTTCTTTTCTTTACTCTTCAATTCCTTTGATTCCAGGTCTTTCTAGATGTTCTAGATCCTTCCAGGTGTATCAAGAATATTCTGGGACATGGGAATAACCGCCATTGACCGTCGTTGACCAGGGACAGCACCAAGGACAACCATTGAGGCAACATTAAGCAGTTAATCACTGGAACATGTTTCCTGAAGGATGTTGACTTGAAAAGATAGCAAAGACAATTCGAACAACACTAAAAGGTTAGTCGTTAGAATGAATATCCTGAAGGATGTCCTGGAGGATGGGTGTGATTCCAGATGTGATAGCACTGGTCTCAACACTCACATCAAAAATAGTAATTCAGAATTATATTCTCCAACATCCACTTCCCCAATTTAACAGGAGAATTCCTTCACTTGGAATACCTTGATTTATAGTGCCAAGGTACACTGATGAAGATCACAGCTTAGTCTTGATCCCTAGGATTTCCCTGAGTCCTAGTCCTCCGTAGATTTCAGACTGAGCACAATTCTCAACTTACTCTCAGATTACTCTTCACCTAGCTAAAACTTCACAGCATTTTGGCTTTGAGTGGGTTCCAACTTGGTTTGAGATAGCCCTTTACAATAAGGAGCAGTTTCTAGGCTTGGGTTTTGACCGATTTTTCCCAATTGAATCGTAAAAATAGTTTTAGGGGGTAACCGAGTCAATTCTATGGCCGGTTCATGATTCAATCGGTTCTCAAAAACACTGGCAGCAATAGTCCACTGTGGGAGGTGAAGTTCAACTAGAGTGGCTTTTTCATAGGAAACCTTAGGGATGAGAGGTCCAAGATGAAGAGCATTCAAGGGAAGTTGGTCATTGACCATAAGCTCAGTTATGCCACCAAATTGTGCCTTCTAATAGAGAAGATCAAATGCACTTGGCCTGACTCTAGGCCATGGAACTAGACAAAGGTGATGTTCAACTCCGACAAACTCGTGGAGAATATTAGGGTAGCTGTGCTTGAATCTGCTAAACAAAATGAGCATGTGGTAGCTAAGTTCACTGTTGAGACAGTGGAGTCATCATAAGACAGCTTACACTTGACCAAGAGGAAGAGGACCTTTAAACCCAGTGAGAAGATGAGGTCTCACAAGGAGGAGGAGATTGAGAAGAAAAAGAGAAAGCTAGTAAAGAAGGCTACTTCTGAGAGTAAGGCTCGCTCAAGCAGCAGTTTAGAGCACTCTGAATGGGCTACCACCACCTCTTCTACTAAGAAAGAGGGTCTGAAATCTCTCATACACTTCAACTGCTCTGGAAGAAATTGTGGAAGAGCAAGAGGAGGAGGAGAAGGCCACCTTGAACTCTACTGAAGGCTCTTAACAGCCTGAGGAAGGAACCCAAATGACCACCCACCCAAGCCAAACTGAAAACCCCACTGATGGCTCTCAAAGCCTAAAAGTGAAGGCCAAATTGAAGTCACATCTCCTATAAACTCCACTAAACAAGCCAACCCCTCTATCCCTAATTCACCTGAGCCTGCGATAGAGTACACATTCCTTGACACCTTGAAGGGGGAGGTGTTCTATCAACTTGACACCCTTTATCCCAGTCTTAACAATTACCCTACCCTCTAGAGTATGTTTGAGAGGGTCAAGTTAATTGTTAAGATGAAGGACCTCTGTCTTTATGAGATCATGGAGGCTATTAAGAGCAAATGGGAGAGGATGTGGAAGAAGGAGGAGAGAGAGGTACTGGAGTTTGTCTGGGTAAGGAAATCCAGTCAATTACTGAATGAAGAAACCTTTGGGCTATTGGTGGAGAGGAAGCTAGAAGAAGTCATGTTGCTGGAAGGGCCAGTGAACCAGCCTAAGAAAGAAAAGTGGGATAGTGTAGATTGGGTTGAGAGAGCCAACCCACCTAATAATGAACAAGAAACGGTTGCTGAAAGGAGAAAGAAGTTCTAGAGAACAAGGAGGAGGAGTCTGCCTCTAAGGTTGTTGAAGAAGAACCTGCCTCTAAGGCAAGTGCGCATGAGCCTATTCAACAGGCTAATGAAGGATAAGAGGAGCACATAGATACCCTATCTATTGTGCCATTGGTTGTAGCCGAGGAAGATGCACCTAAGGGGGAAACTACTATGATCCCAACTATCCTGACATCAAAATTAGAAGGAATGGAGGAGATGCTTGAAGAACTTTCCATTGAAACAGCTGTAATTGGTGATCAGTTAGATGAAGTGAAGGATTTAAACAACTTATTGATCACCAATTTATCTGCAAATGTTGATACTATGGAACAACAATTGACTAAGGAGATCACTGGCCTACAGTCTACATTCATACAGGAGAAGGAGTCCAACTCTCAAGCTATTCTGGCCTTGAGAAAATAGAATAAGGAGCAAATGGAGGCTCTTATTTAGGCCACAATAAATTCAATGGAAAGTGGTATGATGAGCAAGATGGATGAGTATTTAAGACAGAGGGTAGAAACTCTGAAGAAGGAGATGGAAAAGCAAGTAAGACAGGCCCTATCTGTCTTACCCACTCAAGCAGCTACTAACCTGACCGTTGAGGAAAAGCTAAAGCCTTTCACAGACTTTGGCATTATTTTTGGCAACCACCTGAAGGCCCTTGATGAATAGACTAAGCATTGCCTGACCCAGCTCAGGGTGATTGAGCAAAGTCAAGCTGAGCATGTTGTGTGTATTGCTCAACTCTCCTCTAAGGGAGTTGGTAAGAAGGGGGAAGGTGGTGCGAGCAAGCAAGGTCAAGGACCATCTGTTGGCAAGAAAGAAGGCCGCTTATGGGTACTAAGAAAGGACCTAAGCCTGAAAAGGTCAGGCAGGCTATTGAGGATCTAGTGAAGCAAGGGGAAGCCGAGAATGCAGGGAAAAGGGCAAGGAAAGGGTCACTGTGTCAAACCTTGTTGAGGCCAAAGAACAAATTTTAAGAGAGAACAGAGACAATCTCAGTCTACTTCACAAGCTGCTTCAGAAGAACAACTCACCTTGAAGAAGAGAAGGGTGTTGGTTCAAAGTAGGGATAAAGATGTGCAGGAGTTGCAAGTGGAGAACACACCTCCACTTAATGAAGTGTCCTCAGAACCAGTTCTAAAGAAGGGTCAGGCTGTGAAGGTAGCCTCAACAGAAGATCTCTTTAAGGGAAGCTCAGTCCCTTAACCCAAGCCTACACTAAGAAGAAAACCGTTGATGAATTTAACAAGGAGAAAATGGAGAAAATGAAGAAGTTGATTAAGAGTGGTGCCATCAAGAAGCCACCTCCACCCAAGAAGGTCAGAAGTTCATACTTCGGAATACAGGCTAAGAGAGCCTTGGCCTAAGCACAGACACCTACGGAAAGATTTCTACATGTTGATAGATGGGTGCCTGCAAAAATCAATGACAAGTGGGAAGAGGTAAAGAGGGAGTTTGCCCACTCATACTATGTTGCAGAAGAATTTGGTCAAGAGGACCCTAATGATATCTTTCATCAGAAGATGGTAGAGAACTTTCTTGATATCTACCCTCATATTTTGAATATTTGGGAGAAGCACAGCGGGGGTGAACCCTTCAACACACCTGGACCTATTCGGTACATACCTCTAAGGGATACTTCATGTGAGATCAATATGCAGGAGATCATAGGTGAGTGGGTGATCAGCTGAGTTTGAAAGGGCATGCTTCTGATGTAATGAAGAAAAAGGCTCTCAGTGTGGTTTGGAATCCACCTTCACTGGAATTTGAAGGATTTGAAGAAAAGTTATTATTTGCAGTTTTTTTTTTTTTTTGGCAAGGATAATTTTGTTTGGTTACTTTGTGATGATGTATCCTGTAACAACTTATTCTCCTAAATGAAAAATCTATCTTTTATGTTTGGCCCAAGATAATATCTCATTATAATTTAGGCATTTTGCAGTACTTTACTTACACTCATTCATACTATCTGCTCTAACCTCTATTTCTAGTTTGGCTTAGAAAATTCCTGTAAAAATCCTTAAGTGTGAACTCCACTGAAGGCATTTAGCTCTTTGAAAGTCAGGTTTTAGCATTATCAAAAAGGGGGAAATTGTTGGGAAATGTATGAGATAGTTTTTTGATATAATCCCGAAACCTCTTAGTGTAAATGTAAAGTAGTTATTATGCAGACTAGTAGAATAGCCTATCTGTTATGATGCTTAAAAGTAGTTGACAGGTTAGTTCAACAGGCCACTTGAAGGCTGAAGACAGACTCGGGTGTGAAGAACAACTAGTCTGATGCCTATGTGAAAAATACACCCACAGTGGAGAAGTAAACCTTCATGCACCTAAGTCTAACTGACCTGACTCTTTAGCTCAGGTCAGGAGAGTTACAACCATGCTGATGAAGTACTCTGACGTATTAAATGTTCTAAACATTTAATGAGGTTAGTTTAACTCTCACAGATAAATTAAATGCAACAAAAGAAATGTTCTAAGTCACCTGAGGATGTGAGAGTGGACTTGAAGAAAGTCTTTTGAGCACTCTGAGAACATTCAGAGTTGAGCCAAAGTCAAAGTACGAACCTGACACAAAGCTGACTAACCTGACAGAGTCAAAGTCAGAAGAAAACTCAACATAGAATGGCACAAACTACGAAGACATCTGCATGAATTCAGGCGTGCATTTAATGAGCATTTCACTAATTAATGCTTAGAAATTCTGCATGAAGAACAAGGAGACGTTGATATACCAAAATAGCATAATCTGAAGTTTTCTTTCCAACGGGAAGTTTTTCAAATTATGTCTATAAATACCGAGATTCAAGAAGTGAAAAAATTACGGGAAACACTCAATCTCACACAAGAACTCAAGCATTCAAATATTCAAAGTATTCAAAGAAAGCACTCGAAAATTCTATAGTTTCCCAAGTGCTTTTTACATTCTTATAGTTCAACTTTGTATTTAAGCTTGAATTGTAATATCATTAGAAGCCTAAAGAGATAGTCCAGCCCATAAACTATTCTTCATTGTAACAGCTATCTCAAACTAGTTGGAACTCACTCAAAGCCAAGACTGAGAAGTTAGGTTGAGAGTGATCTGAAAGTAAGCTTAAAACGTTACTTAGTCTAAAATCTGGACAGGATTAAGACTCATAGCAATCCTAGGGATCAAGACTCAAGATGTGTTCTTGGTCAGTGTACCCTAGCGCTATAAATCAAGGAATTCCAAGTTGAAGGAATTCTCCTGTTAAATCAAGAAAAGCAGATGTAGGAGAGTTTAATTCTGAACTTCTATAAACAACCTGTGCAATTAACTGTCTTATTTCATTTGTGTGTGTTGGTGATAAAAAAATTTCAAGAGTGTCTAAATTTGTTTAAGTCAAAATTCGCTGCCAATAGGCTAAGATTAATAGTTATCCAACGTGTAGGTCACTTGACCTCCAGTAGAAAAGGTATCAATCACTAGCATCTCTGTTATCTTAACATGCTACTTCTAAAGTACCATGTCAAGATATACATAGACTAATTGTTCTCAAGTCAAGTGTTTTCACTATTTTTCGTAAATCTTTAAATACAGGTGTACTCCCCCCCCCCCCCCCCACACTTATTTGCTCTATTTGGGACCAACAAAGTAAGTATAAGAAAAATACGTATTTTTGCAAAAATAAATATATGTTACTTAATTTATTTTTTATTACTTTGTTGATTTATGGTGATAATATGATATTAGTGTACTAACACATCTTTTAATACCTTACACATGTTATATAAAGTACAATATATATTTTTCAAGTGACAAATAAATGTTTGTATATACAGTAATACACATTTGATCTTGCAGTAACACACATTTACTCTGATTGTAACACATATTTACTCTAATTATAACACACATTTGCTCCCCATTTTGTGTTACTATATGGACAAATGTGTGTTACTGTTAGGATAAAATGTGTTTTACAATAAGAATAAATATGTGTTTATAATTTCACAATCCGTTTGAATTTTGATATATTGATTCATGTAGTAACACACTTTTTACTATTTTATATGTGTTACTAAATGAAAAATAATTATTTATATAAGAATAAATAAATATTTGTTCTTATAGTAAGATATATTTTGCTCTTATATTATGTGAAAATTTATTTATTCTATAAAAACAAATGAATATACGTAAAATAACAACATTTCATAAATTAGTAACACGCATTTGCTCTAATTGTAACACATATTTGCTCTTCAATTTGTGTTACTATATGAGCAAACATGTGTTACCATATGATAAAATGTATTTTTTGTTTAGAACAAATATTTGTTTCTTAATTTAATCATCCCTTAAAATTTAGATATATTTATTCATGTAGTAACACACTTTTAACTATTTTATATGTATTATTATAAAAAAATTATTTCTATACAAATAAATTAATATTTATCAAAAACTAATATTTTTTCTTATAATTACAAATATTTTGCTCTTACATTGTATGAAAAATATTTATTTCTACAAAATAAATGAATGTGTAAAAAATAATATTTAATCTGATTGTAACACACATTTTGCTTTAAAGTATCATGCATTTGTTCAAATTGTAACACATCTGGGAGCGAAAAAACCTAAAATTACAGATTGCACAAATTTTTCTAAAAAATGTTCAAAATTACCCAGGCCGAATTTAGACCTGCGAATTTTTCAAAAATAAATTTATTCTATGTAGAAATATAAGTTTTTGTCATAATAATTACATTAGTACCAATTAATAATTTTTGTAGATTATTTATACGATGAAGTATTAGATTTATTAAAGTCAAATTTTAAAATCACTAATCAGAATAAATTATACTCCCTCTGTCCCAAGATAAATTTCACACTTTCCTTATATGAATGTCCCAACTCTTTCTTCACCCCAAAAAAGAAAACAACACACTCACAAAAGTCAATAAAGTACATTTTTTATATTTTATTATTTAACTTTACACTCACATACTTCACTTTTTCTTAATATGCGTGAAACTCCACCTATGAAAAAAATATTAAATCTATGAAAATAGAAATTCTTTCGACATATCAATGAATAAAAAGAGAAAAAATTTCCTTCTAGTTCTTCTTCAAAGAATTTCATACAGCCATCCCCTTAATAATGTAATGATTGTTACTTCTTCTTTCTTTTCATTTTTTTACCCTGTTGATTCGCCTTACTTAGAAAATAAAGAAAAGGGAGGATCCATCCTATCTCAAAAATAGACATGTAAATGAATCAAGCCAAGCTTACAAGCCTACATTGAACTTACATAGTTTTACTAGTTTATGTGTAATATATCAATCCTTACAAAAATATTCTAATTATGAATTATGAAGAGAATATATTGCGTAGATTATCAAGTCGTGCTAAAATATTTCAAATTTTCCATCGAAACGAGTTTCAGTCGAATGTATCACTTAGGTGACCCCCGCGTTCGACACTTATTTAGCCCGGAAGATCAGATTCTGTAGCTCCATTGCTTAGCTCAATATGCTTTTTATTTCAAAAGATGCGACTAAACGCCTCAAACACATTTAAACTTACAATAGTGGTATGAACTTAGGTTTTCATATACAATAAAGAAACAGCAATCGCCACAAGTATCATCAAGAGGGGTCCCATATACCTTGCAGGTCCATTGCTCACTTTACCAATTGTTTGTAGTGCTTTTTCTGCCAAGCCCCCTCCCACAATCAATCTCTTCAGTCCTGAGAATGTATTCAATATAAAGAAATTAATACAAAAATGTGAGAGAGAGAGAGAGAGAGAGAGAGTCAGCTCAAGTAGCTGGTTTAGGCCTTACTATCTATTGTCATTGGCATTGCACCCTGCTTCGCAGCTTCACACTGCACCAGACAACATACAGTTAGATCGACATCCACTAAGGCTCTGTTTACTTATCAAGAAGGACTAATGTGGGATTAATTGCTCATTGATAGAAGTATACCACTGAGGACTTATTTTTTACATTTTCATCCAACCTATATTCTGAGGGATAAAATTGATCACAACTTGTCCCAGCCGGCCAAAATTTCAAAATCCTCCATCTATCGAAATCATTCAAAGTAAATGGACCTCAAGCTTACACGTATTGAGGACTAGTCAGATTAAACTACTTCACTTACTGCAGATTCAGCTTCCTCTTCCTCCAGCTTGTTCATCTTTTTCAAAATACTACCGTAAAATTGTGCTTCTTTCCTGTTGTACTCCTTCACTTTCTCCTTCAGAATTCTGTATCCAATTTTGACATCCCTAACAAATGCACATTACAATTGTATTTAAAACCTCATACAGAGTGTAAATTTCCAGAAAGTAAGGCTCAAAGTTAAGTAGTTACCTGTTATTCGGATCTATCTCAAGTGCTCTCTTGATATCTTTTTCAGCCAAGTCCAACTCAACAAGATTAATGTACGCTTGTGCCCTTCTATAAAGTGCCTTCACATTTTTATCATCAGTTTCTAGCACTTCTGTGCATAGTTTCTCCGCCTCCTTGTAATTCTTCAGTTTCAGTTTGCAAGCTGCATTGTTGAGATTGCACGAGATTTTAAGAACCTTTGCCTTTTCCTTCTCTTCTTCATTAAAAGAGTGGTCATAATCAATATACCCCACAGCCTGAGAAAACAGCACAGAACATAAAAGCAACTAACTCAATCCACATAATTTAGGGAAAATGGTTTCTTTTAGTCGTGTAAGTTACTCTTATTTTGGTTTTAGTCTTGCCGACTTTCATGAATTGAAAATAGATCTATAACTTTCAATATTTCAACATTTTAGTCCCGTAACCGCTAGGAGGTAAGCATCCGGCTGCAACTAACATGGCACTTGGCAGAGTCTGAAACCTACTATAGCAGGTTATGGGATCAAAAGGCGAAATATTCAAGACTATCTCAATTCGTGAAAGTCAACAAACTAAAACCAAGATAACGACTGAAAAACTTTCCCCACAATTAATAATGAACATACTGTTTCATATCTCTTGGAGGCTCGCTCATATTTTCCTTGTCGAAACCATATGTTTCCTTCTTCTTTCTTCTTTCCTGAAGAAGTAATCTTTTCCTCTGTACTCATATCCCAAGACTCCTTTTCCTGCAACCAATGAAACGTTGTCATTCCAAAACTGTTCTTCCTTAAAGAAGTTTAAAGGGTTAATTGAATTTAAAAAAATTACGACATTTTCACGTTTTTTCAGTTACAATCTGTCTTTCAAATTCACAATTCGATGTACAGACTTTTTCAATTTTGCAATTATATCATATAGCTATTTTTCGAGAGAACTTATGAATTTTGCAATTATATCATATGGCTGTGTCCTGGAAACTTATGCTGGGATGACAGCCGATATAGTTGCCACAATTTGAAAGGTCGTGTACGGAATTACGAATTTTAAAAGTATATGTCGTGATCTATTCACCAATTAATCAAAGTTTAAACACTAATTTCACTAACCTTGATGAAGGATACCATCTCAACTTCATAATACACAACCGAACTCTGAGGTACAACTGCAAGCTCCTGGCTAGATTCAGACTGCCCAAATGCATACTCAGGCTGAATTGTTAGAAGTGCAATCTCCCCTTTCTTCATGGTCTTTACAGCTCTATCTAGCCCTTCAATAACTTCCTCTTCGTCCACCTTGAATTCAAATAGCATCTCATCATCATAACCCTTTCTGACAAAAATGGTTCCATCCTGAAGCTTGCCAACTAACTTTACTTGTACAGTTGAACCATCGTTTGGACGATCATACCCCTCACCTTCCTTAACAATCTTTTTTACAACTTTTTTGTCATTTGTAACATCAGAAACTGTTTTCCACGAAACCAACTCCAGATTTATTTTAAGAGTAGCATTTGGGGGCACATTCACTTCACCAGAAACGCTAGTTCTACCCTTCTCACCGAACCCATACTGTGGCTTCACTGTATATAGTGCTTTTTCTGCCTTTTTCATTGTCTTCACAGCTTTCGACAGAGCAGGACAAAAATGGCCGTCTTTTACAGTAAACTCCACCCCATCTACTTTTGACACTAGTGTTCCATCTTCAAGCTGGACCTCGTATTTGACATAGACTTCATCCAGGTCTTTAGGATTCTGCCAACCCTCTCCTTTAGACAATACTTTCTTAAAGATTCCTCCATCCTTGCATATGTCCTTCACACTTGCCCAAGAAATCAACTCAACTTCGAATTGTAATGTTGCATTCTCAGGTATTTTAGGAGGGGATCCAGATTCCCCATAGGCCAGATCTGGGGGTATTGTAAATATGGCCTTTTCACCTTTCTTCATTGTCTTTATACCTTCATCCCATCCTCTTATAACATCACCTGCATAAAGCAACGAGAGCTTGTTTAAAAATCAAAAATAACTTCTCTGGAACTCCTAAAAAGGAAAGCTGTGGATATAAAATTTCTAATCGCCACTGTCTAAATGCGAAGTCAATTGCAAAATTGGTCCTATATCTAGAAGATGTTGGTGATTTTGGTCTGTAAGAATTAACTGAGGGTTACCATCGAATTATCCAGACGTACTAAGCTAGTAAAACATGCATGCAATGAAGCAACATATGAAGACAACTGCCGATCGCCTGCACAGCTTTTACCACAAGTAATTTTCACTTATACCTTGAAATATTGAGATCACAGTGTGGCATTTTCAACAAAATAAACTTCTACATTTCATTTATTTCAAATCGTGCCAGACAAGTGCATTTTCTGAGCCAAAAGTAAAGCATTTCAAGGGCCATTAATATGATTGGAACCAAGATTAGCTCAGCTCCAAGGAAAGACCAAACAGTTATGCAAATCACAGAGCTAAAACACAGAAAACAATAATTTTTTAGCATAACTTAACTATCTGTCTTATATCTAATCTGAAATTCAGAATGTATATAAGATATAACTTCAGTCATGCCCTAAAGGCAAAGAAATTTTATATGCCCTCTGATTTCTAATCTGAAAGAATGTCCATAAAGAAGCAGGACCATCCACCCATTCATGGTTCAAAAAGGTCGAACTCTTTCATCTGAATCCACCATAGAAGTGCATGCATCATTTTCACATATGTCTCACATATTTTTTTCTATAAGCTCGAGATAATCACAGAGACTAATCTTTTTCTTTTATGATGGAAAACATTAAACACATACCTTGACCTAACTTAAATGTGAAAGGCGTCCCACGATCAACGCTAGAATCGAACTTAGTCCCATCCAACAAAGTGCCCACATAATGAACTGCAACAAATTAAAACAATATTAAGTCCATGAGATTGACTTAAGAGAATTTTGCCCTCAAAAACAATTGAAAACGAAAAGGGCAAAATGTACCTTCAACTTCATCGCCGGAATTGGGCTTCTCCCAGCCCTCTCCCTCCTTAAGAAGCTTCTTCTTCAGCCCATCCTTGCCAATTTCTCCCTCTTCTCCCACTTTCAGAACCGGAGCTGTTGCCGGAAGGTCAACGTCATTTTCGGCGTCCAATTCATCGCCCATCCCCATTTCGTTGATTCCATAAGGAGGGAAATCGAAATCACCTTCCATGTCAAAACCCCTTTATCGAAAACAGTACTGCTGCTTCACAATTGAAGATTGTTTTGAAGCGGCCGTACAACTTAGATCATAATGGTACTTCGAGAATCACTTTCGCTAGGGAAGACGACGACAGTGGGATGTTCGTAGAGTATTTATTGCCTCGGGAATAGTCCAGGACTAG
>JAPKLY010000563.1:234639-257853 GCA_026898435.1 Prunella vulgaris
GATTTCTTGGGCTTTTTAAAGATCAGGCTTGATGACTTTAAAAATTCAGAAGAATTAATTGGACTTTAGAGGCCCAATTTGATTTATTAGGCTTTTGAGGCCCAATTGAAATATTAGGCTTTTAAGGCCCAAATGAATTTATTATTTAAGAATTAAATTTATCTAAATTCCTAATAATAAATTATTTTAACATGTTATTTTTTATTTTGACAATCAATTTTAATTGCTAACATATATATGTGTATATTTTTTCTGAAAAATATAATACCTAAATTGTATTTATTATAAATAAATTTGAATATTTTGATTGTACTTTGAATATTTTATTTTTATTTTTTTATTTTCATATTGTATATATATATTACTTATGTATTTAAATATAATAAAATAATTATTTATTTTTAGATAATATAATGTTTAATTTATTATTTTCTAATTTTAATTTATTTCTGAAATAGATTCAAACTTTTAAATTTAAAAAAATGTCTAATTTTTTTTAAATTATATGTTTTATTTATTTATTTTTATATTTATAACATTAATAATATTATTTATATTTTTATATATTTAATGATGTGGATGCTTATTTGGATGATGAATGTGAATTTATTTGTCCACATCATTTTTTGGGCAAGGGAAAAGTTGCCTGAAGTTTAAATTGCAAAAAATATGAAAGATGATGATTTATTTTACCAAAATTAAAATTTTAGATTAAATAACAATTCGCGAAATGGCAGTGATTTGTATTGCAATTAAGTCTTAAATTAATGGTTTAAATGTTTGAATTTGGTTGCAAATTATTTTATTTTATCACAAATTATTGAGTGCACCCAAGTGCATAACATATACTTGCAGCGTATGCTCCATTACAATTTTGACCTTATCAAAATCATTAATAATTCGTGGATCGGAAACAGATCAAACATACGGGTTAGACATATGCGGGTCATATTTTCACTTTATCTTAGAATATTACTGAGCAAATCTTGGGGTATTGCTTAATATATATTGGAGTAATACTGATTATAACTTGTGGTATTACTGATCCCATCTTGAAATATTTCTCACTACATCTTGGGGGTATTGCTAACTATAGTTTAGAGTATTACTGACTATATCTTGGGATATTGTTGATTATAACTTGGGATGTTGTACATTTCAATTTGATCATATTGTTGATTTATTTTGGAGTACTGCTGACTATTAACTTGACGAATTTAAATTCATCATTTGGCATCCACTGTCCGAACTTGTAGAGGTTGTTGACCCTCGTGATTCAATCGATCTTGGTCACAGCGGTGGAGCCATAAGTGTAGGAGCTTATCCATACATTCTTCATAGGTGTTGTAACGGCCTCACCCATTTTCGCAAAAACAATAACACTGTAACTGTAATAGCTTTTGCACTTCCTTCACTGACATATCATTTGGTGTGTTCCGCTTCACCGCCTCATCTGTTGATCTTATAAATCCCCAAATTTTCATTTCTACATGCTCCATGTGTGGGAGAGAATGATTACTATTTTCAGACTTAAAATTCAAGTTAAATCCCCAAATTTTCATTTCTACATGCTCCATGTGTGGGAGAGAATGATTACTATTTTCAGATTTAAAATTCAAGTGCACTTGAGTGCGTACGAAATTACTCTTTTTGTACTATACATGATATAATATAATAATAATTTTAACAACAAAAATATGATAAATGTTAAATTAACACGATAACCAGTTACAAGCAACATAAAATATATGCATCAGATACTTAATTGTATTAGTAGATTTTTTTTATTTTTTGTTGGAATCAACACATGTATAATTGCAAATATATTATTATTCTAATCTTTAATAATCATATAGTTTATGAAAATAAAATCTTTGTAGAAGAAAACAAAAAGAATTTTATAAGAAATGGTCAATTTCACATCGATACAAATATAAACATCTATTTAAAGACTGATACAACTCATTTTCTATTCAACATGCAATCTGCAGACTGCTATTGCAGTAGTAGTTTGATACTTTTTAATTTTATTTTGTTATTTATAGATTTTAAAATCCTAATTAATTTGAATACTTTTTCCATTTCATTTTTCCCTTTTCTGATTGTCTTTTGTCTTTCAATTGTACAGAAAATTTATTTTCATTCTTTATTTAATTTTTTATTAGTTTTTTTTTATTTTTAAAATTTTAAAACCTAGAATCTGAAATTTATTTTTCATAGTCTAATTTCAATCAAATTTATTTATTTTACTTAATTATTATTTAGATTTATTTTCTAATTATTTTTTATTGACTTAAATTTATTTATCAATTTTTATAATGACACAATTTTTTGCATATAAACAAAAAAATTTGCATAATAGAGCAAATTTTTGTATAAAAAGACAATTTTTTTGTATTAATATCTAAAATAAAATTCAACAAATATGTAAAAGAACTGCATTAATATATAAAATGAAATGCATAATGTAAAATATTATTTACATAACTCAAAGTAATTATTTGCATAACACAAATAAAATTTGCATAATTGACTAAAAAAAATTAAAAAACTAATCTAAAAAATATTGCATAATCTTAAAAGAAATTGCATAATCCTCTAAACAAAAATTACATAATTGCGTACATAAAATTTTCAAAAACTGAAAAATTTGTATCAATACACCACTGTAAAAAAAAAAAAAAAAGGGTTTGAGAAATTACACAATGCGAACAACAATTAACCCAATAATAGAAATTCATAAACGTTTACAAAATTATTGCACAATCATAAAAAAAAAATTGTATAATCTTCTAAAATTTTGCATAATCGGGGTTTGCCCATATTTCCTCAAAGACCAAAAATCAAAGATAAACTTTTTCCAGGCACACAACTGAACTTCTTCAAAATGGTTCTTTTTGCATAAAAACAAACCACCAAAAAGAAAAATAAATACTCAAATTTTACACAAACCTGCAAACCTTCTTGGATCTTCAAATTTATTAACACGAAGAAGTAGCAATTTTACAACTCATACAAATATAAGTGTCAACTTCACCTTACGGTGGCGTAGTGATCATCGTCGGCAGCAGATGAGAAATAGCAATAATGAGCATCTTTCCCCAACCAACCCATTATCGATGCTCGTCCAGCCCTCCGCTCCTCTCACAACAGTGGCGCACCGCCGTCTTGGTAACGACGGGGAACATCAAGCGCCACACCCAATCTTCTATTGGATCCCTAGATTTGTACAGTACTAGATCTGAACAAAACCACCATCGACGACGTCGCCTTTTCGCTCCTCTTTCTCGACTCAAACGACGCCACCCCCTTCTTCCCTCTCAGATCGGGGCGGCCATGGCTAAGGCGGCGTGGCTCACCCCTCTCCCAGATCGGTCTCCCCCCCTCTTCTCTACCTCTCTCACCGCCCACCTTTCAACGATATCACTTCTCATCAACGCTGTCTCTCTCTCTCTCTCTCTTGTTAAATTATATCATTTGCAGATAAATTGTACCACTTTTAAATTTAGGGAAATAAATAGAAGAAATTACAAAATGGTTTACAGAAATTAACACTATTTACAAATTGGTTCTGTGCAGAAAAAAATATTTTTGTGCAGAAAAAAAATACACTTCTGTGCAGATATTGTGAATCAATTTTTAAATATAATCACTTTTTAAACTAATATATACGTGATCCAAATAAATATACTAATTTTAAATATAGTATTTTTAATTGTATGACTTAGACAAGTATTCCTATAAAAAATAAGTAAGAATATCATTATCTCCCTTTATTTTAGAAAGAAATCTATGAAATTTTTATAAGCCCATTCTCCACCGTCAATTCTTGAATAACTTCGTTTTAATAGGCCGAATTTACAATTTCTTGACTCCCATTCTTCGTCTCTTCTTCACGGAGTGACCCCTCTTTCTTCGTTCTTTCTCAACTCTTCTTCGGGGTCGCCCAACTGCAGATTTCCCCCAAAACCCCTCATCGAGAAAACCCCAGTTTCCAAAATTTCCCTCGAAAATCTGTTCAATTTCTCAATTACGGACTCTATTGCACACAAATTGCTTCATCAATGGCTGCGCCGGAGCTAGCTCAAACCGACCCTGAGGGAATTGAAGGAGTCCGGATGACGTGGCTTAACTGGCCGCGATCTAAGGTTGAGGCGTCGAAGTGTGTGATTCCGATCGCCGCCTCGGTTCAGCCGATCCGCCCTCACGTGGATCTGCAGATCCTTCCGTACGCCCCTCTCCGATGCAAGACGTGCTCCTCTGTTTTAAACCCCCATTGCCGGGTTGATTTCACCGCCCTCATTTGGATCTGCCCCTTTTGCTTCCAGAGGAACCATTTTCCGCATCATTATTCCTCGATTTCGCAGACGAATTTGCCCGCGGAATTGTACCCCAATTTCCCCTCAGTTGAATACTTAATCACGAGTTTCCAGAATCCGCAGAATTACAATCCCGCTGTGCCTTCTTCCCCGATTTATTTGTTTGTATTGGATACGTGTATGATCGAGGAGGAACTGGAGTTTGCTAAATCGGCCCTGAAAAGGGCGATTGGGTTGCTTCCAGATAATGCCATGGTTGGGTTTATATCGTATGGTATGCAGGTGCAGGTTCACGAATTGGGATTCCAGGAGATGTCAAAGGTTTATGTGTTTAGGGGATCAAAGGATTTGTCGAAAGATCAGGTTTTGGAGCAGTTGGGGCTTGCTGTGCCTGGTGGTAGACGAGCTGGGCCAGCTATCCAGAAAGGTGGTGGTGGACCCAGCCCGGTGGCTGGAGCCGGGCCGGGGATTAATCGGTTTTTGTTACCTGCTTCTGATTGCGAATATACATTGGATTCGGTAAACATTCTTTAGTTATTATCTAAATATTGACTTTCTATTCATTTGTTTCAATCAGTTCCTCCAAGTAAATTAAATTTCACATCTCGTGTTTACTTGCTTGGTCATTGGAAATAAAGGACCTGGCTTCTTTTTCAGTAATGAATAAGTTAGTGGGAGTTTGTATTTTCGGATATAGTTTTATTTTTTGTTTGTTTATTTTGTGGTGCAGTTGTTGGATGAGTTGACAACAGATCAATGGCCCGTTGCACCAGGAAACAGATCATTGAGGTGTACAGGAGTTGCGCTGAGTGTTGCAGCAGGACTACTGGGGGCATCGACTGCAGGGACTGGTGCACGGATCATTGCATTAGTGGGTGGTCCTTGCACAGAAGGTCCTGGATCGGTAAAGCCTTGATTTTTGTTTTTGTTATGATCAAATGTATTTTATGCATTTCATTTTTGGACTTTACATACCTTCTTTAAATACCGAACTCTTTAATATTGATTGCATACATGGTTCTACTGCTTGGTTATTCTCTATTTTTCTCCTTGGAAGCGACGGGGCAGAATATATGTCAAGATACATTGGACAACCAAGATATTCTTTTTTAACCTTTTTTTTGTTTGTATATGTCTACTGTCTAATTTCTACCTAATATTGTGTATAATCTGTTTGAGTTCCATATAATCCATTAACCAAATTATCGTTAGTATTTTTTGTTTGGAAGGGGGTGAGGTCACAGTGGAGATTAGGCATAGCATCTCCATTAATTACCAAGTGAATGCATATAGACGATTTAAAAAAAATTTCCATGCTCTTTCTATCTGTGAATTACTGAGAATGCAAGTAGAATCTTTTAACATGAAATCCTAAATTCTCATGTAAATTGGGGTTGCCTCTATTATATTGTATTTTACAATTTATCGACCATAATTATCCTGAATATTGTTGGTTTTGAAGTAATCTAAATCTAAGGAATTTGGTTTTGCATCTGGCTTGAGATTTGAGGTCTCCCTAATGAGCTTGTTTAACTTTCCGCTGTTTTGTTCCTTCTCCAGAAGTATTTCCCTTTTTTTTTTTTTTTTTATAGATTTCTTTTATTTAGAGCATACATGATCTATTTTCAATTTAAACAGCATACCACGTCTTTTCTATTTGGGAGGACATGGATGCCTTATGCTAGCTAAGGCTAAAAGCTAATCATTGAATGGTGTTGGCTCACAGAATGACTAGTTTACATTTCCTGGTCATGTATGATATTGGATTAGGACCTTTTAATATTAATGAATGCTAGAATTTGATGTGTATGTCATTGAAAAATTAATTTCTCCGCAGAAAATAATTTCACTTCACAAAACCTTGCTTCCGAAGCACATTTTCTTTGCTGCACTTTTTTTAATGCAATCACTTACTTGAGTCTTGGGAACTCTTTTCTTTTGAACGTGATGCATTACCTAACTAGAAAATTGTTTTTGTATTGTTGGTATGACAATGGAAGAAATTTAAGATATCTGCTAATTGTCGCTTTAGGCCATGTTTGGTTAGGGATGGCCCTATCCGGATGGGGATGAGCCATCCCTCATATCCAATTTTGGATAGGCATATCCAATTCTATCCAAATACCCATCCACCCTTGTAATTCACCTACATGCGTATTTTAACATAACCCCATACAATCACATCACTACTTTCCATTCACTCATTCTCTCTTACTTTTCTCCCACCCAGTCATTCTCTTTCTTACTTTTCTTTCACCAGTTCATTCTCTTTCTTATTTTTCTTCAATCCCACTAGCTAACAAATAATAAAATACTCCCTCCATCTCAAACTAAACTTCATACTTCCTTATTCATGCGACCCACAATAAACTTTTCACGCTTTAAATGGAAAGCTTTCCATTTGCTTAACCATCACGATGTCCTCAATTTACACAAAATACCATTACCTTTGGGCCTACACATACACACAATCCACCTCATTTGTTTACTTAAAACATAGAAGTATCTGAAATTGCCCCTCAAATCCCTACCTCATCCCTCAACTTTCTTAATTTGTATTGCCTCTTGTGAAGATTATTTCAGGAAGGAGAGAGTAATACAATATTACTCTTGATTTGACATAAAGCTCCATCCTTAACCATACACATACTCAATGTTTACTGGATTGCTCTCATCCACCTTTTCCCATCTACTGCCATCCCTAACCAAGCATGGCCTTAAAGATTAATTTTAGTGGAATAATAAGACCTACAATTGCGAATAGAGTAGGATTATGCTATTGATTTTTCGATTGAATGATGTAACTTAGGTATATTCCTTGTATGATTCTCTAATTCTCAATATTATTAATCCTAGGCTTTTATTGTACAAGTGATGTGTGCTTCTTTATAGAAAGGTAATCATAGTTGCTAAGGAGCACATCGGGGCGCTAAGGGCTCCAGGGTTTGCGCCTTTCCAAAGCTGGGGTAGGCACCGCGCCTCTGTCCAGATCTCCTCACCCTGAAACGTGTTTTATGTATAAATTAAAAAAAAAAAAAAACATTTGGACCAATCAACCCCCCCAACTTGGTAAAAAAAATTGTTTTTGGGTTAAGAAACAGAATTTTATTAGGAAGGGAGAGAAGGTAATGGAATAATTAGGAATCTCCCCTTTTTTAATTTTAATATTTCCGTTCTCTTTATGACTTAACTTATGCTATGTTTTTTTACTTTGTATCATCTCATAGCAAGAGATTGGGAAAATATTGATTTAGATAAGATTATATCTCCTTCCCATACAAATAGATTTGATAAATCTTGTGTAGACAAGATTAGCACATTTGGCTTTTCCACAAATAATAGGACTTGACATTATTTTTCTTTTTAAAATTTTGATTACCTATGCTCAAGAGCCACGCCCATGGCTCATTGCAACTCACCCATCTCTTTCTCTAACAACTTTGTAGATAATCCAGGTGTCTTATTTCCACATATGTACAATATATTTTCTCTTGTCCCTAGGTGGCCTGCCATTCTCATGAATCTCGTTCTCCTCCTGGTGTAATCGTATAACTTGACCTGAATTCTGCATGGAATTTATTTTTTCATTAAAATAGATTAAATTATGATTGTTATGGAATATCATAAAATTATAGTTTTATGTTTTTTGTGGTGTCTGATTGCCTTATGGTTGATATCTTGTAGAAGTGTTTCACTTTGTTTGCTCTTTTTTATTCAGTATTACTTTTGAGGTACTTCCATCATACAACCTTGGCTAGAATGGTGTTCCACCAAAAATATGATTTGTGCCGCTTTAGGTTCTTTCAATTCTGTGAATGGCTTAGCTACAGAGATTAATGCAGTCAAATTATGCCCCTCCTAGAAGTTATTTCATTGTCCATTTGGTTGGAAATGAACAATAGAATTTTTTATAATAATTGTCAATCAACTGTTGATTTGTGGTATAGAGTTACCTGATGGTCTTTAAGTCATAATGTTCTCAAGGTTTTGTCATTGTCAAATGTAATTAGGAGCTGGTGTTTTGCTTTGTAAATTTGTTATATTATTGTTAGAGATTTCTCGTCCCTGATTTGTAGTAAAATTTTCTGTTCTTACTTAAAAAAAACATTGTGCCCCTCTAGAAGTTATTTGCATTTCGGACAACCTTTATTTGTAAACTGGTGATTATCAAGAACTGAGAGATGCCAGACCTGAGTCTTGCCGTCTTCAGACTACAAAAGTCTTCCCATCATTTGCATAGTACTAGCATAAAAAATATTATTTGTGGCATATTTTTGTTCCATTTGTGCCACCAGTCCAGATATATTGCCATGATAATTTTGATCTTTTATGATTTAATTTGGCTATCGTGCTGCTAATGTATGTTATGTTTTTTGGTTGTAGATTGTATCAAAAGATTTGTCTGATCCTGTCCGTTCTCATAAGGATCTTGACAAGGATGCAGCACCCTTCTTTAAAAAGGCAGTCCATTTCTATGACGAACTTGGAAAGCAGTTGGTTAGTCAGGGCCATGTGTTGGATGTGTTTGCCTCTGCACTCGACCAGGTTTGTGATTGTTAGCATGAACTTGCATTGCATCATGCTTTATATTTGTTGTTACTATTATTATATGTATGTCACAGATGTCCTATAGAGATCCATGTGAAGCTGAAAGGAGATTTCAGCTTCTCTGACTTATGTACTATATCTTTTTTATTTATCTGGTATTTACTTGAAGTGAGAGAACAGTGTTGTACTGGGACCACTGCTAAAAAATGGATGCATCATATTTTAATATATTTAAATTTGTAATATGTAATTTCAAAATTATGCTCACGAGTTCATACTCATTTGAAATAATTACTCATGTTGTCCTGCCATCATAAATTATTGCTCTTGTTTCCTTTTATATGTACCCTAGCACAAGGCTCCATTGTGTCTAATGATTCCCCCACCCGCCCCCCCCCCCCCCCACCCCCCCAATATCCACCCTTAGTAATAATGCATTGGGGCCGCCCACTGATTTTGGCCGCTGCTTCAAAATTTGTGGGAGGACTAATGCCCGACATTCTTGAATTTCTAACTATCATCTAAAACCCAATTTTTGGACTTCTTGACCACTAAATATGGGATACAGAGAGGGGAGTACACCCTTTGATCTATATTAATAGCTTTACTGACTAGTGGCTACTGAGAACTTTTCCCTGCAATTGGATCTGCTTTGTTTGATGCATTAATATTGATTGAGCTACTTGATTTCTGTTACAAATCTGGCTTTACTTATGAGGCAAGTGTTCAGGTTGGGATTGCAGAGATGAAGGTTGCCATCGAAAAAACTGGTGGACTCGTTGTTCTGGCTGAAAGCTTTGGCCACTCAGTTTTCAAGGATTCATTCAAGCGCATATTTGAAGATGGAGAACAGTCGTTGGGGCTTTCATTCAAGTGAGTTCATATTGGACTTGTAAAACTCTTATAGCATATCCTTCAAGTTTGAATTTGTAGTGACCATATTTTACTAGAGTTAATTCCTCCCCGATCATAGTTGTTGAGGCAAGATGCTCAAGGGGACTCTTAGCAGCACCCAAGGCGCCCCTCCTGTACATTTGCAGAAGTTTTCTTTAAAGAAAAATATTACTGGAGCCCTGTCATACGAGGAATAACACAATGGACTTAACTTTTATAAATCAAGATTTGTCAATCTCTTGCTGTTGTAGGCGATATAAGTATCTCACTTGTAAAGGAAGAGATAAGATTCACGTAAAAGGAAAGAATTGGGGAGCCAGCGATAAGATAACCGTAATGCTAGGCCAAAGTTTAGCGCTGCTTTCTTGTTTTTGATTCTGTAGCTGTTCCAATTTGAGTTTTTCTTTGTCTAGAACGTGTGTCCTGTCTTAAGTTGTACATTGAGTAAACACATTTGGGGGGGGGGGGGAGTTGAGGAGATCTGCAAATTACAATAGTATGCTCTTAGGCGCTTCATCTTAGCTTGAAGCCCTTGGTTTTGTTTTTGATATTTGTGATGGTGGCAAATAAAATCAAAGGGGAGGGGGGTTGGGTTGTTGGACTTTGTATTTAAGTTACTTCTGACATAATCTTACTTAATAACTTTTAGTGGTTCGCTGGAGATCAACTGCTCGAAGGATATAAAAATCCAAGGCATTATTGGACCATGCACTTCACTTGAAAAGGTTACCAAATTTTCTTATACGTGTAATTACATCATGCTCCATTTTATAATATAGTTTGTAGGTGGTTGTTTGTGGCTCTTACTGCTATGGTTCCTTGATATTGATCTAAAGAACCTTTCTGCAGAAAGGGCCTGCTGTTGCTAACACAGTTATAGGACAAGGAAATACTACAGCCTGGAAGTTGTGCGGCCTTGACAAAAGTACTTGTTTAACAGTTCTCTTTGATGTTTCTTCTAGTGAAAAGGCAGATCCTGCAGGGCCAAACCCTCAGTTATACATACAGTTTTTAACGAGGTAAATGGATGATCATTCAAACCTTCACCTCTTAGAAATAGGCCTGCAGATGACTTTCAAATATATAAATTAGTTCCTACAGGTGTCAAACACAGCCAGCTTTTATTAAGGGTTTTCTTTCCCTCCCTGCAGTTATTTTTCCAACAATTTCTACCTCTTTAATTCCAAGATGCTGATGGCTGTCCTTGTATCGTCATGAATAATTGAATATGCTTGCTTCTGTATTACCAATATTTTTCTTACATGTAGAAATTTCTCTCTAAACCAAACTTTTCTTTTGGGCACAGTTATCAGAGCAATGATGGCCAGATGCGGCTGAGAGTTACAACTGTTACTCGACGATGGGCAGTGGGAAATGAGGTTTGATGATTAATTTTCCTATTCATCGATCCATGTGTCTTGTAGCTGTACATTAGATATTATTCTACAACAAAGTGTGGATAATGTTGTAAGAATTAACAAATATTCCGAAGTTCTATAATCCTGTTTTTTAATTAACATCACACATGTTTCGAGTATTTCTCTTGGAATAGTTATCTTCTATCAGTAATTTCCTTTCCTGTAAAGTTTTAACCATTTAATTGCTTTATGGTTCAGATGCCTGTTTCTATGATACTTTAGGTTTACAAATTTATGATTTGGAGGCGATGTGAAACTGATGGTTTCTCTTGATTAAAGGCATACGTTATATTAGATCTATTTCATTTTCAACTTCGGGTATATTTGGTTTAAAAGATAAAATTATCTATTCATCCAAAACATGCATCTTTTCGGCGGATAGATAATTTTATCTTTTAAACCTAACACACTCTTAATGACATGGTTTACAGGACTTGTATGCAACTTCTGACTAAGAATGATTATTGCAAATTTTCTTTTTACGAATGTTTGAAATATCTTACTCTTCATATCTAATATTTTCAGCATTTTATATGATACGGTATCTGTGCAATGGTTTCTAGGATTGGTGTTAATGCATTATTCTCTGTGTACATGCAGGATTTAATTCAAGGATTTGATCAAGAAGCTGCTGCAGTAGTAATGGCTAGACTAGCTTCTTATAAAATGGAAATAGAGGTAACTTAAATTAGTAATGTGATTAATGTGGAAAGCAAATTGTTCTCTTTGGCATGAATCTATACTTATGAATACAAAGCATAACCTAGTTTGCTGTATTTTGTAACTGTACATTTCATTGTTTCTCAGGGATAATTAGTTTCTACCACTGGGAGGTTGGAGAATTGATGTTTTTGAAATAATTCTTCCCGTGTTAAATTTGAAAAATTTAAGTGGAAATGAAGATTGAAAGAAATGTGAACTTGCAAATTGTAAGCTGGAAAAGCTACCAATGAACTTACAAAAGCGATCAGGCATATATTAGACAACATTAAAGGAGACTTGTTAACATCTGATTTAAAATGGAAATTATAGGTATTGTTTTTGATGAGAGGAGTCTTTAGATATAGCAACTGACAAGTTGGAGCACTAAGATATATATGTACCAATTCCTGGCGCCTTGTTGTTCTGACGTTTCATTCATTTTTTATGATTCCCACAAACTTGGGTGACATTACAGTATGAGGATCTTCATTCTCTTTTTCTTTTTCCAGATTCATGGTGGTTTCATTGAGATTTTTTTTCCTCCCTTCAGTTTAATTCACTTCCATTGTGCTTGGTTTTTATTTGCAAATTAATTTATCAGATATTAAATATATGTATTTATGGAAAAAAGATACGCTAGAAATGCGAAATATTTGTCGGAATTTGAAGATGGAGAAGAGCCGTAGTTTAGTAGGATATATGTTAAACAAGGAGATTGTGTATCATTGTTCTATGATAACCACCTAACTTTTTGGTAATGGAAGTGGTTGTTCTCTTGTACACTTACTATTATTTTTAGATACATGCAATAATATCTAGAGTACAAACTAATAAAATATGTCAAATACTTCTGTTCACCAGTTGCACCGAGCAACTCTAGTTAATAGTTATTATACTAAAGGTATTAGTTGGTCATTATTAGATGTTTGTACTGAACAATATTAGTTGCTGTCATTGAACAGTATTAGTTGTGAATCAGTTGCACCCAAGTTTAACTCATTGAATATACAATATGATTGGTATTAACAGCATTGGAAATTTTGAACTTCCGATGGGCAATACAATTTAATATCTGCAAAATCTGATTGCTGTTTGCACATTCTCAGGAAGGTTTTGATGCCACAAGGTGGTTAGACAGGAATCTGATTCGCCTATGTTCTAAATTTGGGGATTACCGTAAAGATGACCCTACCTCATTCACGTTAAATCCCTGTTTTTCGTTATTTCCTCAATTCATGTTCAATCTACGGAGATCACAATTTGTACAGGTAGCTGATAGTGTTTACTTTCCTCATTCAGTTATAATTTCTGTCATGGTTCTTTATATCTGTAACTCTCTGCTTGTCTTTTAGGTATTTAATAATAGTCCTGATGAGACAGCCTATTTCCGTATTTCGTTGAATCGGGAGTCTATAAGCAATGCCGCAGTCATGATTCAACCATCGCTAATTTCATATTCATTCAATTCACTTCCAGCACCAGCTTTGCTAGATGTTCAATCAATTGCAGCGGATCGTATTCTTCTGCTGGACTCGTATTTTAGTGTTGTTATTTTTCATGGAATGACAATTGCTCAGTGGAGGAATTCGGGTTATCATAATCAGCCAGAACATAAGGTATGTATTCAGTTGTGCTGCTTATTTTACTTGTGGTGATAAACAGCTATCATCTTTATTCCTGTTGGTTTTCTATTAAATTTGGTTGCTTAAATTCTTCATTCCAAGTCATTTTGCTTCTTTTCAGTTCTTCTGCTTATTTTGTTGGTGGTGATGAATTGTGAATGTCTTCAAATCACACTTTTGACATTGCATTTTTCATATCTTCTATTGAACTTGGTTACCTGAATTTCCAATTCTAGTGTTGTCCTCGTTTTGCTATCTTCTAGTGAGAGCATGGCTGCATGGGGAAGATGAATGAATATAAGGTGTACTATAACAGGCAAAATGCATGTCTCGGCAATATTATAATGCCTGATCCTTCCACTGTTAATATTTTCTTTGAGGTCCAGTCTAGTGGTGCACTAGGAACCTAATCGAATATATTTTTGTATTATTTGATTAGTTCATTTCTTTTCATGTTTACCTACAAGAGCACGAGAAGAATTATTGATTAGATAGTTATAACTGGTTATCTCATTCTCATTCCTCAAAACAGATTTTGTACTTCCGACTTCGACCGTTTGGCTGAGCTTATAAGCTCTCATAAAGTGTGGTAAAATTAAAAAGATATTTAACAGCGTATAAGATCTTAAAATAAGTTATTAGCTTATAAGCTCAAAATAGAAGTAACAATACCCAACTTATATTTCTAAAATCTTTTAAGCTGTACTTAAAAATTTGAATATGATTTTTAAATAAACTCCATTTCTAGGAACAGGGTTTGTCTGAGCTTTCTGATGCCTTAGTTTTGTTTGCCTGCATGTTTTCTTGTTATATTCCTTTAGTTCCGTGCTTTACGTTTCCCATCTTCAAGGCTTACATACTGGAAATGCAAAACCACATAGTGCTTACAGCTTAAACAACTAAACAAGCCTTTGGTTCCTGTATTACACACTATTAATGCTCAATATTTAGTCATTGAATGGAGATGTAAGATACTTCAATGAAGTTCTAAATCAGAAATATTGTTTGCCATGTGCATAAGATAAAAATCTCATCTAATAAACCCCTTTCCATGTTGTAGGGTTTCGCCCTCTTGTTACAAGCTCCATATGATGATGCCCAACTAATAATCCGAGACCGTTTTCCTGTACCAAGGCTGGTGGTTTGTGATCAGCATGGCTCTCAGGTAATCTTAATAACCTAATTTATTTATTCAATCTGCAGTTCTACTTGCATTTTATGTGTCCTGTTACTTTTTAGTCTTGATCTTGTAAATTGTTAATTAATTGAGGTAAATTTAATACTAACTTTTGATATAACAACAAACAAAACCTTTGTCATAGTTAGTACGGTCAGGTATGTGGGATATAAGGCTCAGTTTTTGGTACGATATTGTCCTTATGCCTTGTTATATCTGTTTAAAATGGGTATCATGCAATATTATTGTTGATCCTTGTGTATAAAGCTTATGTCCTCTTTTAGAATTATGAATGTTTTCTCGAGCTCCTTTTTCCTGAGCTCATTGGCTTTTTAGGTTCACTTTGGTTTTGTCCAACATTTTCATTTGGCTGGTAGCAGCTTTATTATGTAGTCCCTCCATTTGAATTTAACAGTCGCTTTTGGGTGTTTCACTTAGATTAACGCTACCATTTAATACCCATAATTATTTCTATAAAATGACTAATATACCTTTTTGGGTATTTCAATACAGTAACACGAGGCATCACAAAAATTGAGAAAAGAGCAGTTGGAAAAAATATTTAATTTCTCTTGGACCAAGACTGATATTGACAGATAATTTGGAACAAATTTTTTTCTCTAAAATGACAATTAAAATTGGAATGATGGAGTTTTAATTATCTTTGAAGACTTGGATATTGTAACTTTTGGCAATTAAGAAGAAAATGTAGATTGATTGATAGTTGCTTTAAGTTTAGGGGTTGGTTTGTTCACTCCTTAAATTCATATTGGTTTTCATGATCATTTTATGAAATCTATGATGTGGTGAGTAAGTTGGATAAAAAGATTTTTTTAAATTGGAACAGGCAAGGTTCTTATTGGCGAAGTTGAATCCCTCGGCCACTTACAGTAACGCACACGAGATGATGAATACTGGTTCAGATGTCATCTTTACTGATGATGTAAGTCTACAAGTGTTTGTTGATCACCTTCAGCGGTTAGCAGTCCAAGCTTCTTAATGGGGTAAAATTGTCAATCGTGGAGTGAGTTATGCCTCTTGTAGTTGTTCCCTTTACTGTTGAAACGATGAGGAATAGTTGCTGTTCTTTTTTCTTCTTTTTTTGGGGGGAGTGAGAGGTCTCTTGCTTCCTGGATTCTGAGGAGAGCTGGAGTAATTTGTAACTTATAAGTCGTATTTAAAAGATTGAAAGGGTATAGTGTAAGTTAAGAAAAGACATTTTTGGTTTGACAGCAGGGACAAGGTCATTCTTATGTTGCTAGTTTTTCCCCCCGCTTTATATTGCACTCTGAATTGAGTTTTTTGTATTGAATATTTGGATTTATATGTTGGGAGGCCCAAGTTTAAACTTTTCTAGGTTGCTTTTGCTTTTTTGTTTCATTTATTTAGAAGACATGATAACAGAGTAAATTCTTGGGTGATGGTTTAATGTTTGATTACTTGTGTGACAGATCCAGAATTATTCTCCTTTATTGGTTTAAATTTTTTTCTTGCATCAATCGATGTGTATCATGAGGTGATTTTACAAGAATTAAGTCTTGTATGCATAATTTAGTACTCCCTTCGTTTGGGTTTAGTTTTTCCGTTGTTTTGTTTGAGTAAATTTTTTTCCTTAGTGATATTGATTAGCTTAATTTAAAGAGCATGTCTCTTGTGAACTTGAGTTCATATTACTGTTATGTGTAATTAATATCTCTGTTATTTATATACATCATTGTTATAAAAATATACTTGATTTTCTAACAGTGATAGTGTATATGCATAATAGTAATAGTAAATATACATAATAGTAATAACGTATAAACATAACAATAATAATTGATAAATTTGAATTCACTATGAATTCGGTTCATACAAATTTTTATCTAATTTAATAGTTGTAGTGAAATTATGCCACAATTTCCCAATACACTAGTGTAGTTTAAGATTCATCGCTACATGTGATGGGTACTATACTCTTCACTATATTTTTTGTGTTTTTATTAATTTTTAATACAATTTATATTATATTTATTACTCCATTTGTTCCATAGGAATTTGAACACTTTTTTTATTTGGATGTTCCACACAAATTTGTACACTATTAAAAAAGAAAATATTAATTTACGTGTACACTCACAAGGCTATACACATATTTATTCATATGTCACTATTTTATATATAAAATACAATTTTCTTAAAAAATGTGTTGTCCTGTAGGTACAAATTTCTACGGGAAGGAGAGAATATTATTATTATTATTATTTATGAAGATTATTACTTATGACATTTATACAATATAAAATTATTTAGAAATAATATCCTATAGGCACATTTTGAATTATATATTCTCAAAATAATACATTGAAAATCTCTTACTTTTAGACAATACATTTTATTGAAATTGAATAATTTAAATTGATACATTTTTAAAATATTATTTTTAAATTGGTAAAAAAAAAATTGCATAATACATTTGTGTTGAATAATTGAGTTTTTTTTTTTCTTCTGAATATTGTACTAATTTGAAAATAATACTTTACGATGTACCATTTTTTTTACAACTGTCCTTTTTAAAATTAATGTAACCATTTTTATCAGAGCGGGGTCCACCAACCTCACACACATATATGCATCTACCACACACACGTATTGAGAGAGAGAGAGAGAGAGAGAGAGAGAGAGAGAGAGAGCACGACGATTACATGAAGAGAGCACGAGGGATGGGTGGAGTGCACGACGCCTCTAATCTGTTTGAAGAAGCACATGCGGCAATTTTGAGGCGGTGGGAGAGGTGGAGTGCATGACAACAATTTTGAGAGGTGGAAGAGGTGACACCTCGTCACCACCTCATCACAATCGTTGCTGCCCCTATCTCCGATTTGTGACAGGAGCTTTCATCTCCGATTTGTTGGGAGGCCGACACTACTCATATAAGGCAAGACAATAGGATGTGAAACTTAATTTACTTCAAGGCCAGGTAGAAGTCCTTACTGAAGAACTTCCGAAGACGAAGAAATCTGCTGTTGGAGGACCAGGGAAGAGGAGAGTTGTTCAAAAGAAAGCTCAGCAAGATCAAGGTCCAATTCTTGCGGAACATGTCGATGATTTTGTTCCTAAGGGCCTGAATGAGAGATGATTACCTATCAAGAAAGACTTCGTGGAACTCTACTACGTTGTCGGTAAATGGTTGAATAGTCAGGAGGACAAGGATACCATCTTTCAAAACTGGATGGCCCTGGAGCACAGACATATGGGCTGAGATTGTTTTGTTTGCTGATCGGAAGGAAGTTCAAATCAAAGCTTCGGACAACATGCATTATGTATATCCTGCGATCGGACTGTCTAATCACTTGGACATAGTCAAGGATGAAAATATCCCGATATTTCCCCGATATATCCACGATATATCCATTTTTTGTAGTCACCGATATCGATATCGAGTAGAAACGATATTTACATAATATTAATTAAAAATATAAAAATTATCGGTAAATATCGGTCTATAATATAGATATCGCTTATTTTTTCCATAAATTAAACCAAACATCGTTAGATATCGAGGAAATATAAAAAAATATCGATGAATTTCGGGAAAAACTCCAAAAAATAGTGTATATATATAAATTTGTCACAATTGTAAAATTTATTTAAATTTTTTTGTTAAATTTATGCATTAAATGTTTGCTCTTAAATTTTTTTATAATTTTTAAATTTACCGAAATCGATATTCGATATCGATATATCCATCGATATTTCCACAAGTTTAAGACCTCGATATTTCCATCGATACCGATATTTTCAACCTTGGACAGAATAAAGATTCAGGAAGAAATTTTCGAGATTGCAAAGCTCACGGACTCCCTGAATGACGAGAGGAAGGTTCATGCTATCCCAATTCATGTGCTAGACAAGTATCAGATCTCATTGGCGAGGTGGAAAGATGACCTTTAGTAATTGTCAAGAAACTTTTAATAGTTCAGGACCATTGTACCCATTGAAAATCAATAGAACTTTTACATTCCTGAGACAACATCTCGTTGTTTCCTGATTTAACTTTTGTAGTTTATCAAGAATCGTGATAACCTTTCAATGTTTCCATCTTATAGACTAAGTGCCTTCAGCTGTTTCAGAGTTGGATTAGTTAGGTTTTGTCATCATAAAAAAGGGAGAAATTGTTGGGATATTCACTGAGTTATTTTGATTCAGATCTCAAAACCTCTGAAAGATGATTTGCCTAAGTATAGGATTCAGGATTGTATAGACTCAGAAATAGAGTGAGGATAGATTTTTATATTCACAGGTACTCAGTTCAGGAGGAACCATCCTGAAGGCTGGATTCAGAAGGAGACGTCCTGAATATCAAGTTCAGGGGGAACCATTCCTGAGGACAGAAAGCTTCCTGAAGATCAAGTTCAGAGAAACTGTCCTGAAGACCAAGGTACCCTGAAGATCCTGAAGATAGTTCCTGAGAAGACAATCCTGAGGAAGACCATTGATAGAGTTCTACTGACTATTTCTAAGCGCAGTCAGGAGAGAGCATATCAGTGAAGGCGGAAGTAGCCTGAGTAATCAGGTTAAGTGTTCATTTAACTAGAACTTTGTAATTCCTGAAAGAAAAGTCTACTGACCATTTGGGGTAGCATTTATGCTGAAGACTGAGGACAAAAGAGAATGTCATAAAAGCTATTAAAGACAAATATTTATACCAGTGTTGAGTTGCAAATCACTCGGAGTATTTATGATACGATGAAGCATAAAGTTTTGTCAACAACTAGACATTTGAATAACATCCACTGAGACGGAGACACGTATGTACGGATTTGAAACACTCATTAAATGTCCGTAGTTGCAGGTGGCAACAGAAGACTTTCACCAAAACAACATGGTGTAAAAGTAAACGTCAAATCCCTAGGCTGCCACCTACCTTAATAGGAAGATTTGTTTTGATCTCCTCCAACGGATCTATTACAAATCTCTCCTATAAATACAAAAGAACTTGCACCCAAACAAGGTTATGGGAAATTTCGAAGTCGAGATTAACCAAGATTCTAGCACTCAAAGTATTCAAGCAAACAACACTCTACAAGTTTTAAATTTCCCTAGTGTTGTTAGAGAATCTTTCTGTATTTAGCTTAGCGTGATAATCCATCCTTAGTGTAGCTTTGTTTGTAAGGATTATCAGACCATAGTTGGAAACTGAAAGCTAAACCACTCAAAGTTGTGAGTTGGTTAGGTGGGAAGGACTGAGATTTATAAAACCACCCAGAGGTCAAGTTCCTTAGAGAGAAAGGAGACTGTCGTGTACCTTGGCATGTTAAAATACAAGTATCCAATCCTACGAGTGGATTGCTCCTGTTAAATCAGGATCGTGGACGTAGGAGCTTGAATCTCTGAACCACGTTAAACCCCTGTGTGCTGATTTACTATTTTCCATTTCTTAACTGTCATATCATCAGTAAAAGCATTCAGCATTGTTTTCAAATTCAGGAAGAATCAATCTTCTTGAACCTGAACTGGAGCATCGTCCTTAACCACGCTTTCAGAACTAAGCTAAACATTTTTAGAAATACTAAAACGAGTATAATTCAGGGCTCACACATCCGCACGTAAAAGACTTGTTTAGATAACTATCCAATTGACCTGCTTCCTGAGCGGTCAGTAGGTAGGTTATCTCACTCAGAGCACATATTCAGGATTTAGTGTATTTGGTTCCTGAGCTGTCAGTCCTTGTGACTTCAGTTTCAGTGAGCACTGCCAGTTTAAACTGATTGAGTCTTAAGGAGTTATTCCTGAAAAGGAAAAATTATTATTAGTGCCCCCATACACTAATTCACACTCGTTTCGGGACCAACAAAATCAATCAAATCTAAACACACCCATTTTTTCATATTTACTTTATTCAACTTTAATTGAATTTGAAATTTTATATTACTAAACAAACTTCGTTTTCATCATTTTTTATTTATTTCTCAATTAATTCAAATACTTCCTCCTTCTCAAGATTACTTGTATATTTAATTATACACATAAATTAAAAAAACAATATAATTTTTAAACAAGTGTATATTTTTATAATTGCACAAAAATCAATATTTTATTTTTTGAAGTCTGCAATTAACGTTCGAATGTATCAATAAGACAAGTGTATAAATAATTTTCATACGAATGGAGTAATATATTTGTTTAACAATGTAATCACATTTTCTCATTAACTCCATACCCTATCAATTAGGTCAAACTCTGAATAATTTTTGAAAGAGTAATATTGCTTCCCTCCCCCTTCTTTTGCAGATGAAGCGACATCCCCAACAATGATAAATCCGTACGGAATCCTCTTACATCCATTTCCTCCACAAACTTAGCTGCTTCATTATATCTTTGCCTTCTCAAATATCCTCTCAACATAATATCATAGGTAACTGTATCCGGCATCAAACCTATTTGTTCCATCTCCAACATAAGCTCATTAGCTTCCTCATTTCCCCAGTATCCATTTAATAGGATGGTGTATGATAACACATCAGGTTCCAACCTACGAGTCACTACGATCATTTCGATATATCATATAAATAATTTTGATAAGAAATCATAATTTATCCTTTTTCATTTATTGTAAATATAAAAAAGGGGAACTGCCCAAAACATGAAAAGAAAGAAAGAAATTTTAATTTTAAGGACATTATTGTCTTTCTACTAATGAAATGGCTAAAAAACATCTATTTTGGTCAAAGTGGCTTAAAAACAATTTAGTCACCTAACCAATAAAATAGATATTTCCTTTTATTATTTGTGTTAAAATTCATGAGAAAATGACTAAGTTTAGAATTATTGATAAAAACATAGAGAAGTTGTTGTTTAACACATTGGAAAGGAATTGACAAGAAATAAGCTGAAAACAGAGATCAATATCAAGAAAGATGAAAAGGCGAATGCATGACCACTTTAATCAAAGTCATGCACTTTTGCCATTCTCATCTTTGTAAGGTATAGCAATGATCCAATTAGTCTCCTATATTTGGTTACATCAACACTTTTGCCATTCTCATCTTTGTCAAGACTCACAGAAGGTGTCATAGGTATATTGGTAGGCCTTGAATTATCCATTCCAAATATCTTTATAAGCTCTTGAGTATACTTAGCTTGATTGATGAAAATTCCATCAGTCATTTGCTTAACTTGTAATCCCAAAAAGAAATTTAGATTTCCCATCATGCTCATTTCAAATTTCTCAGTCATGAGCTTAGAGAATTTTCTGCACAATTCCTCATTGGTTGAGCCAAAGATTATGTCATCAACATAGATTTGGACAAGCAAAATATCATTCCCATGTTGTAATCTGAATAAGGTTTTGTCAACCATTCCCTTTTTGAATCCATTTTTGATCAAATGATCACATAGGGTATCATACCATGCTCTTGGTGCTTGTTTAAGTCCATAAAGGGCTTTTCTAAGCTTATAAACCTTGTCTTCAGCTGTAGATTCCTCAAATCCTGGTGGTTGTTCAACATACACTTCTTCAGAAAGTAAACCATTAAGAAATGCACTCTTTACATCCATTTGATAGACTGTAAAGTTCATATGTGCAGCATAGGTTAGAAATATTCTTATAGCTTCTAATCTTGCAACTGGAGCAAATGATTCATCAAAATCTATGCCTTCAGATTGACAATAGCCTTGAGCTACTAACCTTGCTTTATTTCTGGTTACAATTCCATCTTCATCAAGTTTGTTCTTGAATACCCACCTAGTACCAATCACTTTGTGATTCCTAGGTCTTGAGACAAGTTCCCATACTTGATTTCTCTCAAAACCATTCAATTCTTCTTGCATTGCAATAATCCAATTGACATCTTGCAGTGCTTCATGAATATCAGTAGGTTCTGAAGATGAAAGAAATGTAACAAACATTGCCTCATGAATTTGTTTTCTTGTTTTCACAGCATTTGATAGGTTTCCAATTACATGATCAGGGGGGTGATCTTTCAACCAAATCAAATCTGACACAGGTTCTAATCCTTGATCATTGTTCTCTACAGCTGTAGATTCACCTACTGCAGACTCATCAAGTCCTTTTGTTGGTGTTTCTACTTCTATTTGAACATTCTCATGGACTAGGTCTTCTACATTCTCTAAAGGTGGTAACTCAATAATTATAGTGCCAAAGCCTTTGTTGGTCAAATCTACATGAGTTTTGATCTCAACATAGTGTTGTTGACTTGTAACTGTAGAATTGTCCTCCTTAGAGTTTAAGAAAAAGTGAAGTATGTGAGTGTGAAGTTAAATAATAAAATATAAAATGATGTACTCTATTAATTTTTGTGAATGTAAATTATTTTCTTTTTAAGATGTGTAAAAAGAGTTGACACATTCCAAAAAAAAAAGTGTGAAAATTATTTTGAGACTGAAAAAGTAACTGCCACTACTACAAAAAAAAGGCTTGGAGAGCTCACAAAAATCCACTTAGAAAACGGTTATATGAGCTCTCCAAGTGAAAGCTATGCAAGTAAGAATCCACTTAGAAAGCGGTTGTAAACCGCTATAAAATTCGGCTT
>JAPKLY010000564.1:6360-26622 GCA_026898435.1 Prunella vulgaris
TTTGAAAAATGAAAGTTTGAAATCTTAGAAAAAAATAAAATATATTGTTATGCATTTTTATTAATATTATGATGCAATTCATAAAGAGGTGTTAATCTAAAAAAAATCAATTTTAACAAAAAGTTAATTAAAATAACAAAAAAAAGATAAAAAAATAATTAAAACATCGAAAAAAAGCTGCATCATCAATAAAAAGGCCAAAAAAAATTTGCTGTCAAAAAAAGAGAAAAGACAAACAACTGTCAAACTAATCTCATGCACAAAATTGAAAAAAAGTTGCACCAGCTGTAAAAAGACCAAAAATAATATAATAATAATTTTCTGCCAAAAACGGAGAAATGACAAACAGCTGTCAAATTAATCTAATGCACAAAATTGAAAAAAAAAAAGCTGCACTATCTGTAAAAAGGCAAAAAATAATAATAATAATTTGCTGTCAAAAAAGGAGAAAAGACAAACAGCTGTCAAATCAATCTCATGCACAAAAAAAATTGTATCAATTTTAAATAAAAGAAAATTGTTGTATCAGTAGTAAAATATAGCTTTAATAAATTGACCCTGTTATATATATATATGTGTGTGTGTGTGTGTGATAACTTAATTACTAAGCTTAGCCATCAACACTATGTATATTATTATTATTATTATTATTATTATTATTATTATTATTATTATTATTATTATTATTATTATTATTATATTTTCTTTTAGTAAATCTTAATTATTAAATTTCTGCGGCCACTCCTATATAGCATTAATATATATATTTACATATTTACTTTATTTTTAATTACTAAAATTTATTATTAAATGATCTATACTTAATTTATACTATTGATACTCAAATAATTTACATAACACATTTACAAATCACTGGAGTCTCAAATAAATTAAACTGAAATTTTCACTCATAAATATATAAAGACATATACCACATTACCGATCAAAAAAAGAAAAAAGAAAAAAGAAGACATATACCAACTCATAAATAATTTATCATTTAAAAGCAACACACTTAGCACAACATCACAAGTAACATTTGAGTAATATAAAATGCACTCATATAATAAATATCATGATAATAATTAAAGTGCTCATAATGAATAAAGTATATTCGAGCAATTATAAATTAACACATAAATAATTTAAATGCACATAAAGCATGAAGTATATTGAGCAATGAGTAGTGACAAAACTCGGGTATCATATCTTGTATAAACTCAAGTTCATGCATAACAGTGATAGTGATTATATATAATTGTGATACGAGTTCATGTGAACTCGAGTTCACAAGAGAACTATTCAAGATGTAAATAGTAGAAGTCATTTTCACATTTCATAGAATTTTTGCAATAGATTGGTTTACTGAAAATTAAATCATTTTACAGCAAGCATTTGCCAAAATTTTAAACATATTTCAACAGAGTAAGTCTCATGAACACTTCTTGCATGATGAACTCACTTAAAAATTAGTTGTTTACCCTGAAAAGTGAAGGTTGATTAAACTAAAAAGTGAAGGTTGACTACACTGAAAAGTATAATCAGCTCACACTTTTCAGTGTAAACAATCTCAACTGTTGAGTGAGTACACCGTGCATCAATTGTATATGAGACCTACTCGTTTAAAAAAGAATATGTTTTATATAAAAATGGTTCATGATAAGCTTATCATGAAACTGTTTTAAAGTATCAAATATTTGGTCAAGTGTATCAAAATATTCATCAGGAGTATCAAAAGTTGGGGATAATAAATTTTATAACAATTATTACATAATATCGTTGACCCAAAATTTTGATACTGCTGATAAAATTTTCTGTTGTTATGCAAATTTAAAGGACCAAAATCAGGATCTGCAATTGCTCCGTGTATTATAAAAATTTTTAGTTGTGTTATACAATTTTTTTAGTTGCTTATGCAATTTCTGTTACATGTTTATGCAAAAAGTATTTTGTTAATATGCAATTATTTTAGTCGATTATGTAAATCTTTTACATATTATACAATTTGAGTAGGTATTGTGTGAAAGTAGTTCATATTATGAACCACTTTTTAACAAGGCAAAAATATAAATTCATAAATATAAACCTTGTATCACAAAGTGGTTTATACCATGAAAATGATTTATATAATACTTTACAATACAATTTTTATGTAAGTATTTATGTAAAATACTTTTTTTATTAATGTAAATTTAAAAATTTTGAAAAATGAAAGTTTGAAATCTTAGAAAAAATAAAATATATTGTTATATATTTTTATTAATATTATTATGCAATTCATAAAGAGGTGTTAATCTGAAAAAAAAAATCAATTTTAACAAAAAGTTAATTAAAATAACAAAAAAATAAAGAAAAAAAGATTAAAAAATTAAAACATTGAAAAAAAGTTGCACCAGCAGTAAAAAGGCCAAAAAAGATAAAAAATAATTTGCTGTCAAAAAAGGAGAAAAGACAAACACCTGTCAAACCAATTTCATGCACAAAAGTTTAAAAAAAGTTGCACCAGCAATAAAAAGGCAAAAAAAAATAAAATTGTTGCCAGAAAAAGAGAAAAGACAAACACCTGTCAATTCAATCTCATGCAAAAAAAGAAATTGTATCAATTTTAAATAAAAGAATTTTTTTGTATCAATAGTAAAATATAGTTTTAATAAATTGAGACTATTATATAATATATATATATATATGTGTGTGTGTGTGTGTGTGTGATAACTTAGTTACTAAGCTTAGCGATCAACACCACCACCACTACTACTATTATTATTATTATTATTATTATTATTATTATTATTATTGATAAAATTTACTAATCGTGTTTGTTATGTGGCTGCTATAATGTATTAATTCTACCAAACAATAATCTAAGATTTTGTGTTCTTGAGGATAATATAGAGAGAGAAAGTGGTGAATTTAGAGAGAGAAAATATTTGTTGTATTATGATTCAGTTGTTCTCAGAAGGATACAAATGAAACCTATTTATAGGTGAGCAAATGTGAGGTGACACCTTATGAGCCTATTGAGCTCTTGGTGTTGACGAGGGTTCTTGACCCTCGTCTTGGTCCCTCACAATGCTCCATTTACAATGCTTCGTCCTTCTACACATATGTTCTATTTTAAACACTCGTGACCCTGATCTCTCGTGTTGGGCGAGCTTCCCGGCTAGCTTCGGTGCCTTGTGCGATTCTAGGGCTGTGTAGAGGTGGGTTTGGGCTCGGTCCCGTTGGCTACGGGCGAGCTTCTCTACCAGCCTTCTCCCGCGGGTATGGCCAGGTACCTCGGCGAGCTTCTATCCTTGCAGGGTAAGTCTTTCCATGCTGACCTCGGCCGAGGTTAGTGACCCGGTTCCTCTGAGTATATAGGCGACCTTCTTAGCCTTTGACTAATTGGCCCTATAACTATCCTTGGGTAGCTCACCTATCAACAATTATTATTATTATTATTATTATTATTATTATTATTATTATTATTAAATCTTAGTTATTAAATTTTAGCGGCCACTCCCATATAGCATTATGTATATTTCATTTATTTTACTTTACTTTTAATTATTAAAATTTATTTTAAATAATCTATACTTAATTTATACTATTAATACTCAATAATTTACATAACACATTTATAAATCACTAGAGTCTCAAATAAATTAAACTAAAAATTTTCACTAATAAATATAAAGACATATACCACATTTACCGATAAAAAAAAAGACATATACCAACTCATAAATAATTTATCATTTAAAAGCAACACACTTAGCACAACATCACAAGTAACATATATGAGTAATATAAAATGCACTCATATAATAAATATCATGATAATAATTAAAGTGCACATAATGAATAAAGTATATTCAAGCAATTATAAATTAACACATAAATAATTTAAGTGCACATAAAGCATGAAATATTATGTCAAGTATATCAAAATATTTATCAGGAGTATCAAAAGTTGGGGATGATAAAATTTATAACAATTATTACATTTGACCCAAAATTTTGATGCTTCTTATGAGATCCTTAATACGCCTAATTAAATATTTGATAATTTATGGAGAACTTTTTATACAAACATTATCTTTAAAAATATTTGTTAAAAGAAAATTAAATTTTCAATAGGTATATTTCGGCAGGTTATTTGTTGAAAAATGCCTGAAGATTGGATAAATATTTGCCTAAAAATGAAAAAAATTGTTCTCTCTCTAAAACACGAGTGGTAATGAAATGTGGTTTTTAATTTAATAGTATATATTCATGAAAGTATGGCAATAATAGTGGGTTATAGTTAGTAAAACAAGAGGTGATTAATATAAATAAACTGAGTCTAAATTGATTTTATATCTTAAAAGCAGTCAAACGTTGAAGCAGAGTGAATAAAATATTCATCCCAACTATAAAAGAGAGTTTCAGTGATAAATTAGGGATTATTCTTTCTTGCATCTGTATTTGTTCAGACGTGAGCTCCCCAATCACCATTCCCATTTCCATTTCTCTGATCGAGATGTCGGAACCCCAGCTCCCGAATCCAATCCCTGAAGCTCAAGACCCAGCTGCCTCAACCCCCAATACGGGTTTGATCTCGCCCGACCCGTTGCTTGAAAGAGGCTCCTATATCGACCCTGCACAAAACAACAACAACAACAACAATTCAGTGGAGTCCCAGCAAAATGAGCAACCCGCCGGAAATCCAGAGTTCCCACCTGGCGTGGTTATTGCGGCGGAGCCCATTTCTATGTACCTTCCCGGAGACGACACGCCTGAGAATAATCCACCACCTCCTCCTCCTCCGTCGGCGGCACGGCGGAGAAACCGAGAAGAGATGTCAAAGAGGCCGGAGTGGTTGCCTGAAGACTGGACGATTGACCTAAGAGTGCGTTCCTCTGGAGCAACAGCTGGACTTATTGATCGAGTATGTTTAATTCTCTCCCCCCCAAAAAAAAAAAAATTTAAAAATCATTTCTTTTTCTTTTTTTGATTGAGTTAGAACTTATGCGGTACTTAGTTCGGCCTAATTTTTGATTTCTTGTCTGGTGATAATTTTTACCGGCCTTTATTGGATGGATTTAGCGTTATCAGTTCAGGCTTGCTTAGGTCTAGGGTTTTTTTAGGGCCTTTCTAATCGAGTATAAATGCAGCTCAACATATTTTATGTCCAAAATTGTAGATAAATAGGACCAAACGTGTGATTAAGATTAAGAGCAGACGCCGTTCACACATATTTATGCTTGATACTTTAACTTGATTAATTTTAATCTTCAGGTACCCTAGTGTAATAAAATGTGTTATATTAGAGAGTATTAATACCCTGGCATTATGAGTTAGCAAAGGGATCTTGTTTGAGTTAGAACTTTGATGTGAGTACAAATGATTTTCAGTTACTTAGTAAGTGGATTTAGTGCTTCAAATTGGATATTGCGTAATTGGTGTCGACATCACTAATTAACTGCTCAAACTTGTTGACAAGCTTTGCTAATCTCTTGGTCTTTGGTGGGGTGATGTTAGTTTTCTTGATTATTTAGGTCTATCCATTCTTCTCCATGTATTGAACTTCTTAAATGATTCTCAAATTACTTAAAATTCTCTTTTTGAAAACTTCAACATACTTGGGGATGCCACCGGAAAGCATTTAAATAATTTGTGCAATAATATGCATGCAGATCATTATAGCATTTCTAACCGTACAACCATGATTTTGCAACAAGTAATGGATCTAAAATAAATTGTTTTACGTATAACTAGATTTTGTGTTAAAATGGCGGAACTCAAAATATCTTCCTAGTTGATTTCGGCGCTAACAAGCTAATGCTTGTCTCTACCAGTTGGTAGATGGATGATTTGGGTCGTTATCTTGGGAATTGGGAAGATGACGTTGAACAATGATAAAAAAATGTGACTTGTCTTTTCCCTACTTTTCTGGGGCCCATTACGTTTGCGAAAAGTGCGGTTTCTTGTCCGTTTCTTGTCTGTTTCTTGATTGGCATGCATTGTTATTTCACTTTTCTCCTTGCTTTCAATGCAGATATATTAAATGCTATGATAACTATAATTTTGAATCTAGGTCCATTTTTTGTACTTTCTGGACATACTTCCGTCAATGTCGTCATAGATTGTCTATCTGTTTTCGAGGTTATAATTGGAAGAGAGCATTTTTCCTTCTGAAAATTAAAATCGATAAGTACAGCTATAAAAGTTGAATTAGTTTCATTAATTTTCAATGCTGGATTTCTTCTGTGCCTTTCAACAGTATTTTGTTAACCTTTTCCAAAAGCTCATGAGCTTATCCGGCCCTAAGTTCAATAACCAAGGCAAGTTAAAAGTTGCAATGGCAAAATTAACCACAAACTTAAATTTTAAAAGCAGGTTTTTGTTTAATCAGCTGAGAATTGAGGGCTGAAGGAGTTTTGCTTGGACATTTGTCCTAGTAATTAAGAAGTCTTAAATGGTTTTTCTGTCCTATCTTTGCAGCTGTTTCTTGTTTAGATTACGACATTAGGCAGTGTAACTTGGGCTCATTGAAATTTCAAAACTTTATTGTGATTTTACTGACATCTCTCTACTCCTCGGTCTTCCTAACAGCTCCTCTTTTGTTATGGCCATCTAGTTTGTCATTTGTTCCTCGTTTCTTGTTTGAAAATTTGCCATATAATACAATTTTCTAGTATTCGGTAGTTCTTTGTCTCATCTCCACCCATGTTGCAACTTATTTTTCTATAACAAGAAACTGCTACATATAATAATTCATGTCTTTGAAAATCCTTTTGATATGCTTAGTTTTGCAGTGCCTTAGTGGTGAGATGAGTAGGACACTGTCTCTTGCTTACATCTTATACAAGTTAATAAAGTTGTTGAAGAACAATATCAGTTGTTTTTATGGGTAGAATGAGTTATAGAAGTGTGGAATAAATATTATGTGTGGTGTCTGATACCATTTGACATGTGGCTTGGGTAAAATTTGTGGTTTTTCCAGTGGATAAATATTATGTGTGCTGTTTGATACCATTTGACATGAATTAGAGGTCGTATTGTGAAACTGCTGTAATTGGTAGTCAAAAATTTCAAATCAACCTGAAGGAAACGATAAGAAAACACTAATCCCTCCTCCCAGCACAAGCTTCTGATGGGAAGATTTTGTGGACTTATAAGGAGTATTAATATAAAAAACGGTGTAGCACAATTGATGTTGCTGAACTCTGAAGAGAAAAAATAAAGTGAAGTGTGAGGATAATAAAGATTAAATGGGTGAGAATTGATGCACATAAAATGAAATAGTGGTATGTAGTGGGGTCAAAAGGTTTCCACAAAGGTACGGGAAGCTTTTGTTGGGACGCCCAACGGGAAGCTGGTGCTGGGATCAATGGAGTATGATGTTATTCCTGGCTTTAGGAATTAACTGTGTTGAGTTTCAGTCATGTTCAGAACTTAAAAGTTAAAACTAATGCATATTGGGAACTGTTTTGGTTATAAATCTTTTGAGGTTCAGGAGAAGTTTTGTTTTGATATATTCGACTTGGTTTGGTTGATTGGCATTCTTGAGGTGCTATTACCTTTATTTTCGGAAGTCGAATGTGGCTGTTGATGGGCAACTTACACTACATGCATTTCAAAGTAACCATCTTTTTTAGGACTCCTATGTATTGAATGTAAGTAATGATCCCCATATAATCTTTTTTATACTCCTTTCGTCCCATAATGATAGTCACACTTTGAATTTTACAGAGACCAATAAAACATCATCAATTGTGCTTGAAATTCTGGATTTAACCTACAAAGTTATCGATTTACCCTCACACATTAAATATGGGTATTTAAAACAATTTGCACATGTCTGATAATGAAATGCCAATAATTTGGGACATACCAAAAGGAAAATGTGACTATCTTTGTGGTACAGAAGGAATATATATATGATTTGTCCATCAAGTAAATCTGATCGGTAAAGCTCAAAAACTTGTTAAGTGCATATGAGTTGTTGAATTTTACATGATCGTGATGTGAAGTGCGCATCTCTCTCTCTCTCCCTCATATTATCCATCTTGTCTCAATACACAAGGAACACAGGACTTCTGTCTCTTTCTAAATGCATTTGTCAAAAATCAGCATAGTTGTGCATCAAAACGACATAAAAACTGGAGAGTAAATCTTGGGAGTTAGGATTACTTAAGTTTAACTAGGCTACAACAGTTAACACAAGTCATGTGGTGATAAATTAACAGCAGATATCAGCATGCACAATTAGGTTTAATGTTGTATTCAGATTTTTTGTTATCATATTATTCCTTTCAGCTGTACATGTGAATAATCAATAATGTGGTCTTGAATCGTTTTCAATTATGCAGTATTACGTGGAACCAACAGGACAGCGCAGATTTCGTTCAAAGAACGAGGTGCTTCACTTCTTGGAAACAGGAATCAAACTTAAGAGAAGGGCAACTTCTGAAACTGATGTTGGGGTAGGAAAAATTTACTCATGGGTTACGGCCTTACCCCATTTAATATCAATTTTTCGTCTAATCGTGTTCTAAAACTGGATGTTTTAAATGTTTCTCATGAAGTAATCAGTGTTGTTATGTTGTGCAGCAATCTAAAAGCCCTGCAAGCCAAAAGGAGAAGAAGTCGAGTGCGAAACGCAAGAAGGCCGATATCACGGCTGCACCGCATGCGAACGGGGTCCGGGCAGATTCATAGGAGCAGGAGATGAATGGACAAAAAACATGGGATCTCTCTATCCCGTGTTTTAACTTAAGTTGCCGTTTAGTTAATTTGCCCTAGATTCTGATGATGTTGAAAGACTACATTTACTTAGCCTACATCGGACATCGTATAGAAATCGAACCTATTGTATTTTTGTTTTGTCGGCAACTAGAGTAGACTTTTTCTTTTAAATGTGAGATGAATTGTCTGTGTTTGCAATTCTTTTCTAAAACCCGTGTGTGTGTGTCTGTGTCTGTGTCTGTGTTTGCATGTATTAGTACTATGCATCATATAGTATATTCGAAAAGGGGCGGCCAGGTAGTATCAACAAAATTTTGGAAAATTCCCACCTATGTTTTTTTTTTTTCGGTATTAGAAAATTTAAATAAATAAATTAATTTAAATTTTTGTTATAAGTGAATTTTTAGATGGGTGGAATTTTTTCATCATATAAAAATTTAGGTTCGTTTAATGTATTGAGTTCGATTTTTGGTGAAAATTATTTTATTTATATGTTACTTCTGTTTCACAATTGTTTGTATAGTTTTCTTATTTTTTCATTTGTATTGTATGCACATTTAAAAAAGGAAGTATTTTTCCTTTATAATATTTATATATTTACAAGAATTATTATTATTTTTTACTCCCTCCGTCCCGTAAGAAATCGCATCCTACGGGATAAATATTTTTAAAAAAAAAAATGTATTTTATACATAAAATAGTATGTATATATTTGTAAGTATGCACGCAAATCAATACCTTTTTTTTAGTAGTATGTAAATTTGTGTGAAAGTAACGTCTAAATAAAAAAAATGTGCAAATTTCTGTGAGAGAAGGGGAGATTACCTTTTATGTTCACATTATATATAATTTAATTAATTTTTTTACTTTATATATTTTAAAATTTCGCTTAGTAAAATTTTTTAAAAAAAAGAATGTCTTCATTTAATAGTGTAAATATCTGTGAAATGGTGAGAATATAAAATTATTCACTCCTTTGAGAATTTCTTCTAAAAATATTACCTTGATGAAATTACTGGGAAGGTAATTTTTTCAAAAAAATATTGTACAAAATAAATGTAATAACTTATCAGCATGTTAAAATACTCGAATGTTTAATAAATGCAAAATGAACAGAGATTTTGGAGCATGTCTTTTGAAAGGATTAGTCTTGTATGCACGAGTTAAACGGTGCAACTCAAGTTCATTTTTTAAAAGTTACACAAAATACTATTAAAAAGTTACACATATTATTACTGAAAAGTATCTTTTATAGTGTAATTTTTCAGTAATAATTTGTGCAACTTTTCAATAATAAATTGTGTAACTTTTAAAAATGAACTTGAGTTGCACCCGTTGCACCGTGTAACTGGTGCACAGGACACTTACTCCTTTTGAAAATTCGAGTTCATATAAATTCGTATTGTTATTTTGTGTAATTATTATTCATATATATTATTATTGTTATAAAAATATGTTTAATTTTTTAATATAATAATATTTAAACGTAATAGTGACAATTGATAAATTCGATTTGACCGTGAGCCCGTCTTCGTACAATATTTGGTGTAGATTTGAGTTTAATTAGTCTTACTTATGATAAGTATAATTTATGTTTAAACTAACAATTGCACTCACTTGCCGCAGAACATTCATTAATTGAGAGAGAGAGAGCGCAGTCGCTGAAATCCGCCAAGTTATTTCGTATTCCTAATATCCGCCATTACTGACTTCAACAATATCTTCAACCTGCAATTTCTCTAATCAGTTCCAGTAATAATTTTGATATCTTGCTTTCAGTTTTTACCGTACACAAACAAACAAATTCTTGAATCAAACAAGAGAACAAACATTGGCAAACCCTGCAACCAAACAGCACCTTCGAGCAGCTATTCACTGTTCTTCTTTCTCCCCTTCATTCAGATGCTTTCTGCATCCAAGTTGAGCTCTGATCTGTAAGTTCTTTCTTCCACTTCTGTTAATTTAATTATAGGAAATTGGTACATGTAAATGAAATGGGGTTTTCTCTTATAATACTTTTTTTTTTTTTTTTTTTTTTGCATAACAACGATATTTGGCAACTTGAAATGTGCGCAGAATTGGGCGAACTATCACTATTTTCATAGTTTCATCGATCATTACTATTTAATTGAGTAGATTAATTACGAGTTACAGTAAATGGCATGATTGTTTTTTTGTTGTTTTTCCAATTTCTTTATGTTTTGCGAAGGTAGATAGGATCACAGGAATCATGTCGAGGCCCTTGTTGCTTGTGTTTCTGTTGATGGTACTGGTCTTTACCTCCCAATTTGAATGGAGGCAGCAGTTAAGTGACATGGATACAAATCCTGGGGAGTCCCAGAAGCAGCAGCAAATCCCAAAAAGAGAGGAAGTTGTCAAAGAGAAGGTAATTGTAGTTACCTCAAATGTTTATCTATTTGTTGGCATAAAATTACAATGAAACTATCATGAGTGTGCTTTCGTCATTAGTTGTTATGCCAAAGGCCTTGACATTGTTAGGACTTAGGAATGCTATATGCTTGTTTTGTACATGTTACATGATTGTTTGTACGTGGATTTAGTCTAGTGGTCATGTTTGTTGGTTGTTTAGTGGCTTAGAAGTGAATAATTATCATTTTTCTTTTCATTAAAGGGTTTTTGTTGAACGTCATCTTTTTTGTTTGTTTATTTATCAAATCTAATGTCCATGTGTATGCCCGACGTCCACTGGCTTGAGAACGATAAGATATAATGATTAAATCAATTTCTTTTTTCACTACGTGCTTGTTGTGTTATATTTGTATCACAATTTTAATGAATTATTCTAAGCCACTTGCGCCTATTACATTTTTGTTTCTTTTCATAAATGCTCACTCTATTTCACATCCTGTTCGTTTATTTCACTATTCTGGGGTGTATGATCGCCGGGCTGGTCAAAACTTAGGAATACACCTGAAATGCATGAAGTGACCTTGTGGAGTATATATTTCACCTTCCAGATAGCTTCTTCCACCACTCTGGAGTCTACATGGACGCCAGATTTGTCCTTTTAACACATTAGGCAATGAATGCAAATCAACTAATAAAACTCATGTTTCTATAAACAATACGATCCCCCAATTTCTTATTACATATATCATTAGATTTGGGAAGGATGCAAATATAGATGCCCAAGATAATCTACTATTGACGACACTTTTCTTCCCTTTGCTCCATTAATTGCATTAGTATTCAAGTCTTTGTGTCTACTTTTTGCAAATAAATTTGTTATATAAATAGACTTCCTTTTTTCACTTATTTTTATTTTCCCCACGTTTTCCTGTTGCAAATTAAGATTGTTTATCATGAAACCATTAACATGGTGTCATTCAGGCTTCAGAAAATTGGAGAGCAGAAGCTACTCCCTTTACTGTCAGTAATAAACACACTAAAAGGGCATGTTTGATTTCGGATTTACTGGTTTCCAAAATCGGTTGATTTCGAAATCTTGATAAATAGCAATGGTGTGCGTGTGTGTGTTTTGATATTTAAATAGGGTTGAATTTAATTTTGTGTTAAATCAATTTGTAAGAGTGTGTTATTCTGTATTAATTTATCATTTTTTGAAAGGGATATTATTGTTGATTGTCATTGTAATTGTTGAATTATTGTGTAATGATTAGTGTGTTTGATTGGATGTTGCAAAAGTGAGAATAAAAGGTGTGAAAAGTGATGAATAAAATAAGGTATGTTATATGTAGTATTAGTGGAATGACATTGCTGCGATAATGAAAGGAAATTCATGCCTAGTTCTCATGTCGTGTATGTAGTCAAGGCATAACATATGATGCCTAAATATGTCTTGGAGCTGAACTGAAGTAAACTGGAACCTGGTGTTTAATCATTTTTAGCTTAAGTCATTGGCTGAAGGCAAACGAGGCAAAAGAAGCAGCTCTTAGAGAAATACTTTGAGTTTGTCCACTAAATATTCTGTGGTTGATAAATACTGTAAATTGTGATTCCTTCTTGGATGTGTACAGTTTAAGCCCATACCATCAGTCAATAAGAATACTCCATCTTTGTCATATTTTTTGTCAACGAGATAGATAGATATGGAAATAATCCACTTGTTTTCAAGGGGAGGTGAGAAGAATAAGGCTACCTAGTACCTACTCCTTAACACCACTTATGATTAGAAATGAATTTTTTAGTATTTCTTTTTATTGCTGAAGGTCTCATTAACAAGCTTGAAAGATAGCTGAAAAACTCAATGGATGGGTTAATAATTACTTTTACTAGTCTGTGCCATATTTTGAGCCCAAGGATTGCTGCTCAAGTTGTTGCAAGGATCACTTAAGGTTTCCATGTCTCAGATTTAGTTAGATATTTGTATCATGCTTTGAAATTGATGTTTGCAATTTGTGTAAGGGATTCCTCATCCGTTTTGCTTTTCATAATTTATTAAATCTGTTGTTTCTTAAAAAAAAAAAAAAAAAAAGAGGACCAATATGATCCTCTTTCCCAGACCCTCAGATGAAGGACCCTATAGAGCCTTGTACTAAACCTTCCACTCATGTGATCCATACTAGATTTGTCTAAGTGCCCATGCTTCTCCTCTATGCTGTTATTAACTGGCCATCTTTGTGTCAGGAGAATTTTTTTTGACTCTACACATTACTTAGAAAAAGTGATCCAAGAAGAACTCACCAAATTACAGGTGTTTTAACTTTTAGCAAACATTTGGGGTTCTCATAAGTAAATGCTAGGAAACCCGATTAGAACACATAATGAAAGAGTTTATATATTTAAACAATCAAGTTTTAATGACTGGACGAACTAAGAAATCACACCTCATATGCAAAATTATAGGTCATGCTTGTGTCAAAATATGACTTGATTTGACCCATTTTCCCTAAGTAATCGAACTCTACCATTGCGAGGCCTCTGATATTGTGTACAAAGGACCAGTATTGAAATGTAGAAGTGACTCTGGAACAATATAGGGTCCAGAGAATGAGAAGTTTATTTTTCCCCACTAGAATCCAAATCAACTGGCTGAGTAAACAAGATTCAAGAACAATATAAAGCGACTATGTACACAGTGGGCTTTGTGTTTACCCCTGAGTAAGACTGTGAGATCAACCACTCATATGGAATGCAAAACTATGTTCTAATCTCATAAGAAGGAGCTGCGCTTTATGTCTGACTGAAATGCGAGAAAGTAGAACGTGATGAAGAAAAGGTGGGGCACATTAGCTGTCATCCAACTAGTGTCTAACTAGCAGTAAAAGGACCCAAACCTACTATAGGGGCTTACATTTTGTTGCACACTGTATACCTTACACTTTGTTGCAAACTGTAATTCTTACATTTTGCTGCAGGCTATTATGTATGGTGTTTCATATTCACTGGATACCAAATATATCTGATGCTAAGGCAGCAAAGCTTACTTGCATTGAACCTCTGCATGCTAACCTTTTGTCACAGCCACAGTATTCATATCATTTGAACTTCACGAAATAATGATGTTAGTGTTTTGACAGTTTTTCTATGCATACTGGAATTCTTCTCATGTTATGTCACATCTTACATAGATTGATCCTTTTCTCTTGAAGAGTAAAGGTTGTATAAAATATTAAAATTGTTGAGATGACTTTTTCAAAGTGTTACGAATTCTGGCTGACTGATTATCAAATAGGAATTTTGATTACTCATAAGATCTATTCTATGATTTACCATATATTGTCTAGGTATAAACAAGATGTGTAGAGGCAATATTAATGAAACATGTGAATGAAATGATACTGAATTGCAATTTGTGGACAGTTGCTGCAATGAAAACTTGATCCTGTCAGAAAGTAAAACAAGGTGTTCACTTAAGCATCTGTTAGCATTTGGTGCCATCTGATCCGTCTAACATTTTTTTGGTTTCCTTGGTTCTGCATAAAACCCATTGTGTATCTATAATTAGGATACGAAAGATGATGCTTTTGAATATGATACATAAAAGAAAACAAACATGCATGTTCCACTACACAATGCAGCTTGTAAGAGTTGAAAGTTTCTCTGTATGGGTTTGGACAGAGTTCAAACTTGTCATGGACAAAGCAATAGAAAAAGCTTGAACTTTGAACGATGTACTCTTTCAACAATGGGTTGTCCGTTTCGTATAAAATATCAATTCAATGCATTGTCACTGAGAATGTGTAGGTATTTTTATTCATAGTCTTCCTATATTAAGTCTTGATTCACAAAATTCTATACCTGACTTCATGAGTACTATAAATCTCATGTCTTTCTGAGCTTATGCTGATTGTTCTTATAATGGATCTCTTGTGCAGATCATATTGACACAGGAAAAGAAAATCCAGAGGCTGAACGAGGTGGTGAAGAATCTCAAGGAACAACTAAAACGATGCCAGGTCAGTAATGAGACGCTGAACCCCACTCTCACCTCGTTGGCAGAAAATTCGATGGAGCTGGAGCAGCATATGCATATTCCGGAGGATTGAATGGCATTCGCCAGCTGCTATCCTGCTCGTTTTCTTTTGCATGGCTCCTCACTATAGAAGCTTTCTTGAGTTGTAAACTGCTTTGTGGTAATCAGTAATATAAAACTACTTGTGGTGCTCTGTGAAAATTTTCTGCTCTTCTATAAATAGCATCTACTTTCTTAAAAGGGTAACCTGTAGTTTTGTCCCAAGAATGAATCTAAAAGTTGGTACATGTGTGTGAAAGGATTTTTTCTCTCTTTTTCTTTTTTCCAAATTTGGTCTCATTCGATAATTTATAATGAAATATATTAATTGACCAAAATCTAGGGAAATTATAACTAAAATCAATTAAATCTATAAGCAGAGTATAGTTTATAATTTAGAAATAAACTTATCATGAACTATTTTTACACAATACCTACTCATATTATATATGTATAACATTCTGCTTTTAAGTTTATTTCTAAATTATAAACTATACTCTTGTTGATAGGCGATCAAAATGGTGATTGGGTGAATATCTTAGTCTTGTCGGCAAACACGATTAAGTTGTCACTTGAAGATAACCATTAAGAGTACAAGCTACTGAACAAGCCCAAGTAGGGAGCAAACAACTTAAGTACCAACACCAAAAGTTATTCACCCTCACAATGCTAAAACTGGCAGCCACTTGAAGCTATTTGTCACTATGCCTTCATTTTTGATGGACAACATCTGAGCATTGAATGATAATTGTGTCTCAGTATCACAATCAGGAAACAATTTATGATCAACAGATTTAAGCATCTCAAAAAATTTCTGCGAATGAGGATTTGGCTCCTCCTCCATGGCATTGTGGTGACTATCCAAACCAGACTCTCAATCATCGTATGATAGCTTTGGAATTCATCCACCGGTGTCTCAGAGAATGGAGTATGCGAATCACGGCTCGAACCACCAATCTCAAATCTCTCACCTCCACCACTACGAAACTGATCATAGAAGGCAACCACTGTTTCAAGATTATAATTCCACCGGGTTTCGCCATGTACGGTCCAATTGTAATAGTATGGAGTAAAACCAGACATCACGAGATGAGTTTTAACCTCATCAATGCTAAAAAATCTTTTGTTACCGCACTTTTTTTTAACAAGGACATCTAATCTGGACCTATCCATGCAGTGTGGATTACGAGAGGCAAACTTAGTAAACTCATGAATGTTCTCGTTAAATTCAGGGTTGATCGATCCTTGTATCAGACGAGGCATTTGATACATCCAACGACGATCAGAGAGTTCCATCTGATTTAAATTAAGAATACATCACATTAGAATTATAAAAAAATTCGCCAGAGTTTCGACTGTAAACAAGCATATCCGATTTTTAAAAAAAAAAAAAATTCTATATATAATCATACATCAATTACACAACAATAAACTTTATTCAACATTAGAAATATAAACTTTATTCAAGAAAATAAACTTTATTCAACATTAGAAATATTTAAACGGTAAAAATGTAAAAACGTACGGTGAAATTGAAGCAACGAGCACAATGTGACAATGGACCCGAACGATTGCAACCAACACGTTGAAATAATATTTCTTCACATTTGAGAGATTTTTTGAAGGTTTGGGGGGTGAATTTTCACGAATGAAAAGGAAAGAAAAGGGTACAAGCTGTTCTATATTCGAAATTTAGCGACCGTCTTTTTTAATTTAGCGACCGTCAAAGCGGTTGCTAATAATAAACATTGAATCGAGCAATAATTGTCCACCTACCCGCTTCCAGATCCAAAATTTAGCGACTGATTTGGCGGTCGCTAATATAAAAAAAAAATTAGCTTCGTCTACTGGCGGTCGCTAATTTATTTTGATATTAGGCGGTCGCTAGTCGGTCGAAAAATGGTCCTTTTGACCATTAGTCAAACTCGATCGCTAATTTTCGGTCGGTAAATCTCGTCTTTTTTGTAGTGATTATTCTATGCATCTCACACAGAATTTCCCTTAAAACGTAACAGAACATCATCTTGTTTACAAAATTAAATGAATTTCACATCGTGGTACGATGATGAATGTGATCATATAATTATCCATAGATATGAATTATTGATGAAAGGATATATAATTGTAGGTTGATCATCTCTGAGACACTTGCTTTTAATGAAATATCAATTGTTTCTTGCATGTAGTAATAATGTTAGCAATAAATGGTTGAAGCCCACTATAGTATAGATCTACTGTGAATTTAAATTCACATGAATTTGTAGCACTAATATGTATAATTATTATTTTTGTTGTTCATACATATTATCACTGTTATAAAATATATACCTGATTTTTTAACAATAATAATGAATAAACATAATTATAGTGATAATATATATACGTAACAATGATAATTAATCAATCGTATATATCTTAAACTCGAGTTTAATTATATAAGTTTTTATTTATGTTGAGTAATATATAGCTAGTGGTTGCAAATATATTTAATTAAAATTTCAATCTCCAGTAAACTTCTTGTGATCTTTTCCCCATACAATTAATATTGGCTAGTACAATTTAATTTCTATCTTCATGAAGCATTACTTTAACACTTATCCCTTGTACCACACCCCTCCTCTCTTTAATACAATTCAATTCAATTCATCTTGCAGTGTTTTATATTTTAGGCCCATAATTAATTGCATGCGCCTATATATCCCTACCTATATATATATATATTCATCTCTATATAAAGTTGTACATATAATCAATTCATGAATTAAATAGCTAGGGTTTGCTCAAATTTAATGTATCCTATACTATATATAAATTGCGCTTGAAATGATAAAAAACAAACTCACCAAAAGAAAAGAAGAAAAACACCATCATCCAATTATATATCTGGTTTGCATGCAATATATATATATATATATATATAGCTTGCTAGTTGAAAGGTAATCTTAAACTATTTGATCTTTTTCATAATGAGATTAATTATATATATGTAATGTAATTATATATGTTGCAGAAAAATGAATAATGATGATGCAGAGTGCAGCTAGCGGCACAAAACTTGAGCTGAAACTGAAATTATCCCCACCACCCATGGAGATATCGACGTCGTCGCCCTCTAGAAGCTCGTGCGTTTCCCGGGAGACGAGTCGAGCTCAATGATGCTGGTGGGTTGCCCACGTTGCCTAATGTATGTTATGCTGCTGCATGTGTATGATCCAAGGTGCCCTAAGTGCAAGAGCAGTACTGTTTTGCTTGATTATTTTCATCACCATATATATATACAACTGATCATATTGATCATCATTAATGATTTCTCTATTTATATAACATTAATCTAATTATATACAAGTTTAATTATACCTAGCTAGCTAACTAGTTTAACCACCTCGTCTTCTTTTTTCTTTTACTTAATTAATTTATCCATGCATCTTAATTTAATTAATTAAACATATATCTATACACTTATTTTCCGCACATCTATAAAAATTAATATATATATATATATATATCCTTTAATAATATTTTTACTTGTTATTAATTCTCAACTAAATTTTTAAGTTACCTTGATCAATACGTTTTGAATATTCTACATATATAATTATTTTTTATGAGTTTAATTAATTAATTAGGGTTCACAAATGCAAAATGTAAGTTGCAAATTGAATGAAATATATAGTCGAAATGACGTATATATATATGCTTTGAATAGAGGGAGTACAAAATTTTGTTGATATATAATTAATTAATGTTGTGTTTTGTGTGGGAAAATTGAGAAATTAATACATTATTTTCTTTGAGTGTGAATTAAGTCTCGTATATATATATGATGTTGTCCAAATGGTTGAATGTGTCTGTCTACCCTTAATTAATTCACTCAAAATAAATACTAATGTTAAAAGAAATTTAGAAAAGCAAACATGAAAAGCTGATTCCTAACAACTTAACTCCACTTGCTGACAGATCTACATTAAAATTATATATGAAAATTCATTTATATATATAGAATTTTTTTTTAAATTACTTAAATTCAAATTGAAATTGTTTTTATATTACTTAAATTAATTGTGGTGTATGCTTTGAATTTTAAATTTTAATATTTTTTTGTATTTTTATATCTCATATTTTCATTATTATATATTCTTTAAAAACAGAATAAAAATAAAATTGAAGCGGACTGGGAATCCCAACTAGGATGGGGAAGGAAAATATATTAATTTTGTGGGGATGGGAATCCAAAATGTGTAAATTTCAATTTAATTAATAAGTGATTGGCTCATGCAAGAATCCAACTCAATTTCAGTCTGATGATTGTAAATACAATTGTACCTGGGTATTTTTTGTAAATGAAAATTAGCTTTTACGTACTATTAAAAAGGAAAAAGAATAGAAGAGTTAGCTCACCTGGCCACCGGGCTCCTCACTTGAATGGGTGATCTGGGTTCGATTCCCTTTGGGAACGAATAGGAGGGAGTTATATGGTTGGCTTGGAGATAAGAGGTGTATGGAGACATGGTGAACTAACTTCTAACTATTAACCACTAACATTTACCTATCAAAAAAATTAAAAAGGAAAAAGAAAATTGGATATATATCAAACTCACTCAACTTCGTACATGTATCTCGATTTGATTTGCCATGTGTTTATTTATTAGCATTAATGAAACATTAATGAAGCATTAACTCAATTTCACGTAACCTAGCAAATTATATATTCCTAGGTTTAATACGCTAGCTATAGACTGGTTTATTATTATTTTTTATAAAAAAAATCTATATTTTTATTTCACTTATTCTATATTTAGTTCATGTTATATTGACCATATTATATATTTTCATATAAAAATGAATTGAACGGATTATTCATATAGAAAGAATAAATATAGTAAAGTGTATTCCCTTTGTTTTCAATATTTACTCTCATTTTCCATTTTTGTCGCTCCTCCATATTTATTCTCATTCTCTTTTCAGAAAATATTATTTTATTATCACGTTCACAAATAATTATTTTATTTTTCAATGACACTACAATTATTTCATAATATTTACTCCCTCCGTCCATGAAAATTAGTCTACCTTTTTTGCACGTGGTTTAATGCAATATGTCGGAGGATATTATG
>JAPKLY010000564.1:26632-52436 GCA_026898435.1 Prunella vulgaris
ATATGAAAAGTATGCATATAGTATTTTCATATACAATTTTTAAATTCGTGAATGGACTTCACAATACCCCATAATACCCTCCGACATATTGCATTAAACCACGTGCAAAAAAAGTAGACTAATTTTCATGAACGGAGGGAGTACATTTTAATTTTTTTTATAACTCGTGTCCATAAAAAAATAAATCTGGGCTACGAATGAAGTTTATATTAAACTAAGGTATATATAACTTCTTCTTTTTTTAACTTCCGAAGAGGATGTATATAACGAAGTTGATAGTGCACAGTACATTTTACGTGAATTCATCATTCCTTAAATTCGGGCGTGCCACAATAAATGGAGTCAATTGAATTGATGTGGCAACAAACCTTTTGCTACTGACATAGTGACATTTATTGGGGCCTTAATGGGAAAAGATACCATCGACATTTTAAATTATTGCTTTGAGTATAATTAAGATTCTAATTTTTTTTAAGACTTTCATTGATTGGAGGATAAGAGATACCTTTAAATGAAGCAATTGTTACAATGAAACTTACATCCAACATTTGTGATCATCTCCCATTCTTCACCTAATCTTACAAGTATTACATCTTAACAAAAATATTCAAAGTTACAACAGTTATTCACCCAACATCGATACGAAACGTTGTGTTTAGTCAACCTCTTGGCTTGATATCAATCTAAACTCTCATTTTTAATTCTTCCAAAAATTCTAGAATTTGTGAATTTTTATTTTTAAAGATCATCCTATTTCTTGTTTTTCATAGAATCCGCACTCCACATTCTCAAATACAAACACCAAGAATTTTCTCATCCTTTCCTTTGAGTAGGTTACTAAATAAGAGCAAGGTACTCGTAGGATTAGATAATAAAGCTGAATCAACACCAACCCACTTAATACACTTCATCTAAAAGCAATAAACAAAAGAGCATCTAAATAGAATGTAACTCACATATTCAGTAGTATGTCCACAGAAAGCACAGCAATGATTGGTTTGATCAACAAGCATCTTTCTTCAAATAAGTTTGGAACAAGTTGGGATCCTCTCCCAAATCACCCTCCAAGCATGAATTATTATCTTCAATGGAGTCACTTTGTTCCAAATAAGACGTCTCTCTCCTCCAAGGTTGCTCCTCTCTTTCTTTCCAACAACATTTGTAAGCATCTTTTGCTGAATAATGTTTGTTACTTGACCATCTCCATCTCCATTCATCTGCTACACCTCGAGCTAAACAATACATGTCAAGATAGGTTATTAACTCATTAAATAACAACATTTCTCTATCAAACAATGGTCTTCTTCAATCCCACATCCACTCTATGTCCCCTCTCTCCACACCCCCATCTCACTAACTCTAGCATTCTTATTTCTACAAAGTTGATATATTCTCGGTCCTCGGATAACGATCTTTGAGAGTTAAATTTCCAGCCCAACAATTCTCCCAAAAAAGTGTCTCACTCCCCTCCCAAATCTCCTTTTCTAGACCTGAAAAAAAAAAACCACGCCAAATCCTCAACACCCGAAGCCTTTAAAACTTCACCCCCACCATCCCGATGGTTTTCTCACCATTTTCCTACTCCCCCCACTCAATCTCATTCCCCATTTAAGACCTCATCTAGACTCGATCACTATGCACCATAGACTATTCCTATCTTTGTAGAACGTCCACACACATTTCCCCAGCAAAGCCTTGTTGAAGCATTCAAGATCTTTCACCCTGAGACCCCCCCTAATTTTTGTATCACAAATAATATCCTATTTTATCCAAGATATTTTTTTGTTGCTCTCATTACCACCCCAAAAGAAAACACGTTGAAGCTTGGCAATTTCTCTCAAGGCTTTCAAAAGCGCTTGATAAGTGGACAAGTAGTATACAGGGATAGACGAGAGTACAGAGTTGATCAAAGTCAGACGACCTCCAATCGAAACATTCAAGTTACCCCATTTCAACAAACGATTTTTTATCTTCTGAATAACATACTTCCAGTCTTGTAATGTTCTATGTGAGCTTCCCATTTTTATCCCCAAATACGTAAAAGGAGTGTATCTAATGCTACATTCAAGCACATTTGCAAATCTGCCCATCTCCTCTTCCTCATTGTTAAATCCAAAGATACTGCATTTATCTTTGTTAACCTTCAAGTCCAACGTTCTCTCCAAGTTAATAAGTAAACGCTCAAGAATTCGACATTTTCCAGTGAACCCTTGCCCAAAAATATTGTATCATCTGCGAACTGGAGGTGAGAGAGTAGCACTTTATGAGATCCAATATAAATTGGATCGAAAAGCCCACCATCCACCGTCTTCTTAAGTATGATGCTCATGCCCTCTGCTGCTAACAGAAAAAGGAAAGCGATAGAGGATTGCCTTGGCGAAGGTCCCTCTCCAGTTGAAACTCTTCTGTTGGGCGTCATTGACCATGACCGAGGCACGAGCTGAGGTAATACACTCAAATTGAATTTTTTTTTTCAAGTAACTCATTGAACCTCTTTTATAGGAGTAGTTTTTATATGAAAACGGTTCATGATAAGCTTATCATGAAAGTGTTTTAAAGTATTAATATTTGGTCAAGTGTATCAAGATATTCATTAGGAGTATCAAAAGTTGGAGTCAATGAAATCTATAACAATAATAACATTATATCATTAACCTAGGGATTTTTGTACTACTAATGAAATTTTTGGTACTCCTGATCAAATATTTGATACTATACTTATCACGGATTATTTGCATACAAAATTTTATCTTATTTTAGAAATAAATATGCCTTTTAAGTTTATTAGTACGTATAAATTATATTTAATTTTAAAATTAAAGAAAATGCACTTTAATTGATAAAATTAAAAATTAATTTTCTACTTGTACACCAGGAAATTTATTTTAATTTTCTATTTTATTTAGTGTTTTTATAATAAATCAACAATTATTTTTCTTAGAAAAAATAGTTATACATCTCATTAAAAAAAATGAAATTTGTATTCTCCCATGTCAAAATTATTTGCACACATGCAAGATATGCACAAAGAAAGTTAAAAAGTAAACCATTATAGGTAAATCATAAAATTTATAAATTTAAGAAAATATGTATTAACTTTTACTTCGCAAAGTTATGCCAAACATTAAAAAACAAAAAAATTAAATATTTTCTCCATCCGGGGACTCACATGCATTGATCTAAAATTATTTATACACCCCCAAAGAGAAAATATTAATTTATGCACACAAAAATTAAAGTAAATTTTGTGGTACTAGTTATATAGTACATGCATTGCACTTTGTTAATATTTTTTGTGACATTAGTTGTTTCCCAGGTTGCATAGGTGTGGGAGTACGGGTGCGGGTGCAAGAGAATACGGGTGCGGGATTCTATTTTTTGAAAATTTTATGATGCGATTCGTCAAGGATACGTATATTTATTAATATTTTATTATATAATATATATACATATATTAGCAATTATTCAAATATCATCAACAATTTAAGATAAAAGACTTAATTAGGAATTCAATCAATCTAAAATTAAAATAAATCTTGCAATTTAAGTCATTACTTAACTAAGCTTAGATGATATTCAAATAATATATTACAAAGTTCAAATTAAATTCAAATAACATATAACATAATTGTCCTAAACCAAATTATCGTTCATCACCAAATAAAATAGTCATGTTTTATAAATAACACTACTTCAATTTAAGTAAAAACTAAATAAAAAATTTCAAATTCAAATTGATACTTAATAGTTCATATTCATGTTATGTACACACAAATAAAAATTAAAAAATAGTTCGCAACTCCACAATACAATCACATATTAAAAAGATATTTTAATTTTATTAATGAATATTAATATTATTTAATAAACTTATTAAATATTTTGATTTTATTTATATTTTTTATGATTTTAATATTATTTAATATTTTGATTTTATTTATATTTAATTTTACTTTTAAAAATAAAAAAAAATTAATTTTATTTGAAAAATAAACCTCGCCGCACCCTTCGTGTATCGGATTCTTCTACAAAATGTATCCGATACGCGTATCCTAATTTTTTTAACAAAAAATTCTCAGGGATACGCCACGTGGCATATCCCTTGCGAATCTCACCCGCACCCGCACCCGCACCCTTCGCGTATTCGATACTGCATACCTTTTTTTTTTAAAGAATCTGTGCATTATAGGTTGTTTCTTATTCATCTATTTTACAAATTGGCTATAAAAAATTTCTGTTGTCAAAGTTCTACTCAAAATAAAAATAAAAATCGGCATTTGAAAAATAATGATGAATTATATGTATGATAATTTAATAAAATTTTGCGATTCCAAAACGAATGAACTTTTGTACTCCCTAAATATATTAAAATAAGTTGTTTTTTCTTAAAATTGAATTAAAAATCTTCTTGATTAACTTTTAAAATTTGTCAATAAAAATTGTTTGTAAATGACTCTTTTACATTAGTTATTTTATATTAATGTATTTAACTTATAGGTCATAAACATATTTTAATATTTGTAATAGATTTTTTTTTTTTGCCTTACAACTTCTCGGTACACAATATTATTTATCTGATGTCTATATTTTGATCAATACCTTCATATCCTCCATATGTAAGAGAAGATATGTTCTAGGAGGTACACTTCTACCTTTTCAAGTGTTTATTCTTGTGCTTTGTTTATTGTCATAGCAAAATAATTTTGAACGAGAAATTATTTTCTAGTGAACTAAAAAATATGGTCTTTGTCATTCACCGGACCCAGATGGAACACGTGGAATGAATATGTGTTTTTTTTTATCATTTGTTCTCAGTTACTCTCGATGTGAATCAGGTGCTCTATGAAATGGTGACGAGTTAAGCGACTATCATTGCAAAGTTCGTTTTGAGTTTAAATTTCCTAACGCATAATTGGGTGGTTTTCTTTAAGAAGTTAATGATAGTGGAATTCCGTTGGAGCGCTGAGTGTCGAGAAACTCTTCTTGATAGTGGATCTCTGTGTCGTCCATAATTATATCGTAGTTGACATACTATTTTCTTTCTCTGGGAATTTCTTGATTTTTTTATTTTATTTCATCGACACACTTGTTCTTGATAGATAAAATGGCAGGATTATGTACTCTGACTATCCAGCGTTCTTCTCCATCTTTTAGTAGATTGATTGAATCAAAAATATTTATAGAGTAACACCGTCCTCTGAACAAATAATTTTTCATTTCGGTATTGTGGTGAAGTCATCACTTGTTGTGAGTTCTATCATGTTTTCCTATGTTAAGTAGATATTCAGTAAATTCTGAATCTCTGACGGCCCTCATATTTATTTTCAGGTGAAGTATTTCTATCGCACGCCATAAGTAAAGAGCATTTATTTATCGTCTGTTGTCTAATAGCCGTACGTATTATTGGAAGTACTTGTCTAAAATCTCCCAATACGACAATCTTTTCCATATTGGTGTAGAATCCTCCATTATCTCTCTGAAAGTCCTATTGGCAAATTTGATGGTAGTTCTTTTTTTTTCCATTGGCGTTTCATCCTAGATTATCAATACTATTTTTCTGATTAGTTCTGTGTGACTGCTTTGTTTAGATATATGACAAATAAATATTTCATCTGTCTATTGTGGAATATTAAATCGTAAATGTGATGTTCTACCCTCTGGTAGTGGAGATGATGCAACTCCCTAAGTTGTCATTACAAACAAAATCATTTCCTATTTTCTAAGATCTGTCAGTAATGCTTTGCACATATATATTTGTGATGTTTATCTTCATTTAGCTTTTGAAATGCTCCAATGTCCGACGGTTTCTCCAGCACAGGACCTTCTGTACTCCGAATCTCATTCTCTAGTATAACAATTATCAATTTGTCAGTGATTTCCTCTGACACTCTATTTGTGGGCTCAGGTTTGATGTTTGTTACTTTCGGCAAGTCATATGCGCTTATAGTAAAATTCTCATATAATTTTTTCACATCAATTGGCTCACAATATATCAGTATTATGGCTAACAGTCTTCTGAGTTTTCCAGGCATTTTAAAAGTTAATATTGCTTCATCCAAGCATTCAATTATGTTTAGGTCTGATTCAAGAACCATCTTTTCAGTATTTTTTTTCCTTAAAAGTCCAATACTGGGCACATCTCCTTTTTGCAAGTAAACAAAATTAGCAACCAATTCTATTGATTCTATCATTTTAAAAAGAGAAGAAAAATAGAGAGCAACATATGCAAATAGAAACAGAGAAAGAAGCATGGTGATGAACTGAAAGGTCAATCACCTTCTCCCAATCTTATTTATCATCTCAAATCAACATATGCATGGTCTGAGCCGCTTACAATTATTGGTGGTAGATATAAAATACAGCTAAGAAGTTGACAAATAATACATAAGCAATGCTTTCAACACGTCTGATGAATTCAAGAATTTACTGACATAAACGGACGAGAAACGAATACCTGAACAAGCCATCGGATGATGATAATTATTAAATTTAAAGACCTAGCTCAAACCCAATAAAGCTCAATTGGATTCAAGCCAATATAATAAATACAGAAAGCTCTCAAACATCATATAGCAACTTGACCAAAAAGGCTCTTGCGGATCTGCAAGTACACATAAATTACATTAGCAATAAATCATAGATTAGCTAATCGACGTTGTGTGTGACATAGTAAACTCGTATCCCCAAGAACATTACGTAGTCAAACCCCCAAATGGTAAAGTTTTACTTCAACTACTGAAACAGAAGTACAATATTTTGTGAATTCCCAATAATATTACAGACCTGGATTTCTTTGTGAATTGATTGTCTGGTAGTAGTTATGCTTTACTTATTAATTCATTTGAGTTCCTTCTTTTTTTCTTTTTTATTCTTTTCCAGAACATATTCACTTATCCTCCCTCTAAATCACATTGTGAAAAGTTGGAAAGCAAAATCATTGGTCCACATTGCACATTTTACTGATGCATATACAACAGTACTTTTCAATTAATAAGTTATGGGCACTGCATCCTGGTCTTCTACTAACACGACATATGACCCTACTGCACGCTATTCTAACTTGAACACGATATATGGTGCTTCGAATTCTTGCAACTCTCCTGGGGAATTTGTCACGAGAGGCCAAGGAAGCAATTCAAAAACAAGCAGGATTCAACATACAGTTTATGACCCCCCCTTCTTTTTTGGGGAAGTCTCTAATGACTTGGTGTATAAATTGCATCTTAACAGAGGAAAACAGGCAAGATGTAAAAAAGAAAAATAAAGCTATTACTCCATCCCCATCCATGAAAAATTGTCCACTTTTCTAAAATGACAATATTTTAGACTATAAAACTTATAATCCCATTAAACTTTACACACAATATATCTATTTTCTTTAAACCCATGCAAAAGGCAACATGACTACTTTTCATGGACGGAGGGAGTATATTCTAACAATTAAGTAAGAGATCGATGGAATATTATCCATAATTTATATTTTTTCAGCCATTACCATATAATAGGTTAGTAGATTACAGACTACTATAACAAGTGCATAGGATAAGGTAAATGTCTAAGAAAAAAGTTTGAAGTACCTCTGGAAGTTTTTTTCGGAACACAACATCCAGCCTTGCATCAAGTGTGTTCTCAAACACAATTTTCCCATCTCTAGAAGCCAACACTACACCTCCGGAGCTAAAAATTAGGACAGCAAAAAGAATTGCATTAAAGATTGCTAAAATTTTCAGAAAACTAATGAAAAATTAAAAAGCATTTTAGATAATTGTTGACTAAAGCTTGTTCAGATGTTGCATTAGCATATTTTAACAACACTTATATTATTAAGGGCAGACCATTGTAAGCTTTGTAGTTTTTACCAGAAACGGCCATGTGCATCGTGATGAGAAGGGGCAGGAGGAAGGTTAATATGGTCAATTATGATATCAGGATGATGAACGTTTGCCTTATGAGCATACTCCTCCTTTGCTGAGTCCAAGGCAGATTCCACAAGCTGTAAGTCAGCTTCACGACAGCGCAACAACACGGATGGCTCTTTCAGCCTCAGCAAACTCTGAGAGCAAAAGTACACTTCTGAGTAATATATATATATATATAGGATTTTCCCTCCCATACCAACTTTCTTATAAAAGAAAAGGAAGCAATATTTTTCATATAAGTCCCTTTTTAACGTATTACATAACAGTTTACATATTTTCTTTACAATCTTTGATTTGAATGCATATTGCACATGTAAAATTGAACATACAAAAAAAAAAAAAAAAGTATTTTCTGTGCTTTTAAGTGTTCTGTTATTGAATATGATTTTTATAAACGTCTCCCAAACCATCTCACATCACATCATTTGTCAATGTACTAACCATGCATTGCATGGGACAATTTCTAGTACGATTAACACATCGAAATATCAACCAAGTCATAGGCATGGTACACTAAACTTTAACATGATACCATCACAAGTAACATAAATATAACTAAAGGCTAAAGCTATAAATAGCTTTCAGGTGTGTAGGATAGAAACTGAATGTTAAAGTTGAAGTCCATGAAGTGAAAAAGGAAAGTGAATAGTAGTCAACCCGATTAACAAAAACCTCATTTTTACATTGGCTTCCATAGAATTTCACATTCATACCTCATAGCTATAGTTATTGTTATCAAAAAATCTTACATAATTTCAACTCTTGATTCTTGGTCCACATTTACAAGAAAAAAAAAAAGAATCATTTTATCGAAGAGATTTACAAGCTGAATCCGAATCAATATAGTTATTTGAACTGTAGTACTCTGTATCACACTTGAGATTAAAATTATTATCTTAAATTTGTGAAATTTTTCCGCAAAAGTCAATCATACTATATTAAAGGATTCAGCTTGCACCTGAACAATAAGCTCCTTCAAGAGACGCTCATAGCTATGGTGGTGATGGCTAACATGCAAAAGCTCCTTCGATGCAGCCTCCCTCATGGAATTGACCAAATCATCCTGGGCCTGGAGAACCTTGATCCTAGATGCATTCAGTTGCATCGAGTACTCACTGCAAGATCCAATTACACAGATATTTTTTCAATATTTACAATTGTTAGTGTACATTTTACAAGCGGTACTACTACCAGTAGGACTGAATAATGTCAAAATTTCCTACTATAATCCTAAGGAATATCAAATTAAGATCATGATTTAAATATATAAATATGAGACACACTGAAAGCAGAACTGTCCACAGAATACTCAGTATATATTACTCAATCCAGATCCCAAATGGTCCACTATGACACTATGTTAACTGCAAGTTTCTCCCCATCACTTCTACAAATCAGCATTAATGTACTCCACCACAACGTAAGATACTAAACTATATACATCATAACCGTAAATTCTCAACAATTCAGCTGGAATTAGTTGAATTCTTCCCTTCAAATTAAATAAAAAAGCTGCAGAAACAAATGAAGAAAACGAGGAATTAGATATACATTTTCTTGCGGACTTGAACTTGTTTATCCTTGCGCTCGTACTCTTGTCTGATCTTTTTCTTCTCGGCCTCCACTAGCTGCAACTTCTCAATATTGAATTCCTAGGCAAAACAACAAATTTTAATGAAAGATCAACCTTAACGACTGCAAAAGCGCAGAAATCAAATACGAGGATCGGAGATAAAGAGAGAAATCATACTTCCTCGGCGGAGACGGAGATCTCATTGGCTTTCTCCTCGGCTTCTTGGCGGATGAAGCGGACCATCTGCTGGATCTGCTTCGAGACATCGGCATCGTTCATCTTCGGATGTGGATCGGATGTATCTTTCTCTGCGCAGAGTAGTGAGTTGAGCTCGCCGTTGGTTTGATTGGGAATAGAATAGATGGATGCCAAACAGAGGACTATCTTTTTGATGTGAAGGTGGCACTCAGTGACAATTTTTGAATAATTATTATTGAGTAATGTAATGCACGATTTAAGGCTTTTTTTTCTTTTATTACATATAAGGGCACCCTTTAGATCCAAAACACATTGTAGAACTCATTGTTTTTTAAAATCGATTGAACCGGTCATAGAACTCATTGGTTGGGTACACATTCAAATATGTAAAGAATAAACCTCAATGCATTCATGTAGAATGTGGTTCCCAGCTGTCTGAATCATGTGATTGTCACATCAAAGTCAGGTGCATAAAAATTTCAATGTTTTTTGAAATTTATAAAGGAGTTTTCACTCATAGATGTTTGGGCAAGAACATGTCAATGAAAAAGAATCGTTTTGAGCCAAAACTCATTAGTTGTTTGATTGAGGATGTGATTAGAACAAAGAATCATACTGGGGTAAGAGAATTGTTGACATTATGCGTACTAACTATGGCGTGAAAATCTCATATTACAAAGGGTGGCGAGGGGCTGAGGGTGCACGAGATCAATTGTTTGGGTCTTTTGAAGACTCATATGACCACCTTCGTTGGTATGGTGCAGCAGTTACTCGTATAAATCCAGGTTTTATTCAATTATTTCTCTATGTCACTGCATCATTACTAACTATTATGTGTCTAATAACCTTTTTATTCAAATAATAGGGAGCATATTTGACATTGAGGTTAATCCTATGTCAAATTGTTCTGAACGTGTTTTTGTTGCTGTTAAAGCTTGTTTGGATGGTTTTAAACTATGTCATCCAATGATATTCTTGGATGGTACCTTTCTTCATGGTCGTGCTAAGGGCATTCTCCTCACAGCCACTGCCATGCCGATCCATTTCTTTGTTTTTAAATTTATTTTTAGAAATTTCTACCGTAGAAATTTCTATATAAATTTTTGTCATCTAATTTATTTACAATAACTATAAATTTAAATAGTATATTTTTAAGGAAAAATATATACATATATAATCTTAATTTTTAAATATATTTTTGGAATCAATTTATTTTGTGTGAGCTTTTATGATTTTAAGAAATATATATAATTTTTATATTTAGAAAATATAAAAATTATGTATATGAATATTTAGATATTGTTGGTAGAATTGTTTAATGAAAGGATTATGTGGCTATAATTATATGGAAATCCTACCAAACAATAATCTAATGATTTTGTGTTCTTGATAATGTTATAGAGAGAAAGTGTGAAGAGCATTGAGAGAAAGTGTGAGTTGTATTTTGAGCTTAGAGAGAGAAAGAGAGTATAAGAGACATATTTATAGGTTTGCATGTTGTGAGGTGGCACTTTATGAGCTTACTTGGCCTTAGGTGCTGACAAGTGTCATGTCCTTACTCACTAGTCACTACTATGCTTTTAATACATTGTTATGTCCTACTATATCACTACTGATTCTCTATATAGTTATCGTCTCTACTCCGGACTGGGCGAGCTCCTCCATTACCTATGATGTTGACTTGGTCAAAGTTGACGACGTGGCATGGGGCCATGTTGACGAGCTCCTGGCGAGCTCCTCAGCCTTGGTTATTTAATCTGATAATCTTTCATTAGTAATTCGTCTATCAACAGATATAAATATTAAGAATTGGTTTAAGTAAATTATTTAATTTTTAATATAACTCACATATTTTTATTTTTTAGAGAGAATATATATAATTTTGGATTTATTTTAATATTTAATATTAAAAAAAATTAAATTTTATATTTCAAAAATATATTTTTTAAGTTTAAATATGATAAAATATTATTTATTTATTAGACAATATAACTTTTAATATATTATTTTCTAATTTTAATTTATTTCTGAAATACATTAAAAAATTTAAAAAGATGACTAATTTTTTTTAAATTATATGTATTTTTAATTATTTTTATATTTATAATATTAATATTTTTTTATATATTTTTTATTTTTAATGATGTGGATGCTTATTGGAATGATGAATGTGCATTTATTTGTCTAAATCATCTTTTGGGCAATGGGGAAGTTGCCCGAAGTTTAAATTACAAAACATATTCAAAATGATGATTTATTTCGCAAAAATTCGAAAGTTTAGATTAAATTGCAATTTACGAAAAGATGGTAATTTATTTTGCAACTAAGACTAAAAAAATTAAAACAATCAAAACATTAATTTCCTTTTGATTGTTAAATTATGACTTTATTCAATTTTAAGTTTAATGATTATTATCACTTATAATTTTAATATTGAAAAACGGTGATGTCAATATTTTTTATTATTTTATGCATAATATATTTTAATTAATTATATTTTATCATTGAGGTGTTTCTGATTAGTCGTTCTAGTCGCTAGATCCTAGTGGTACGTCCGACTAGCGACTAGCGACTAGCGAATTTTAGAACATTGCCTACAATATAAATCTATTTAAATGTTGTAATTCAATATATTTAATAATTTCTCAACAATAATAAAATAACATATATATCAAATAATTCACATAAATACCAATAAATAAAATTATATTTTAAAATGAAATAAAGAGTTTTTATGAAAGAGTGGCATATAATTGATGAGTAAGCCCTGTGTGAAACCATCTTATGAGTCGAGACGATATGGTCATGAGACTAATATAAAATATTTTATTTATTAATTAAAAAGTCATCACTTTTCTTAAAAATATTATCACATTTCACTATTGATCGATCACCGGATTTTTTTAAAAGTGATAGTATTTTTATTAAAAATGATAGTCACTTTTTTAAAAATATTGTTACATTTTTATTATAATTTTTAATTTTTCTTTTACGGGTCTTATGTCATTAGAAGGTCTTGTTGTAGCACGATTGATCATAGGCTCGAGACTCAATCGATAGATGTCAGACCCACTTCACTCAAGGCCTAGAAGCCGTAGAAAAGGTTTGAAGATGGTCAAGGCATGGACATCGATCCAACGTCATCATCCCTCAAACGTCGCCAACCTTGGCTGACATCAACCTCGACATAGAAGCACCTCGCCCACTCGCTCAGTCATGGCGAGGTCCAACAAGGATTCGAGCGAAGAAGTCTTGATCGACAACGATAAACATCGCCCAACCTCACCCAACGTCTCACAGAGCAGGCGAGGCTCTCAGAGCGATCAAGCTAAGGACCTCGGACCTCGGTCTTGGAGATAATTTCTTTAGGTCAGTCAGCGTACAAGAGATCTCCTAGAGTTAGCTAGACATGTCCTAAAATAGAAAAAAAATTGTCTCACCTGTCAAAAGATCGTGTACTTTGGCACATGTGTTAATCCCCTGTTAGATCGTACAAGATCTGCACCAGAGAAATGACAAGCAGATCTGGTTCTTGGTGAATCAAGGCATTACTTTCTAAGATTCTCCAAGATACTATCACAACAAAAGGAATGTTCTCTTGTAACTATAAATATCGTTATTAAAGCTCATAAATAAGGACCTAAATTCTCTTCAAATCTAAGATAAGACAGACTTGACAAACCCTTGTATATTTATATTTTTGCATTTACTCTTCAATCATTTATCATAATTATAGTTGTTAGGATCCTTAAACTCATAAATAAGGACCTAAATTCCCTTAAGTCTAAGGTAAGTCAGATTTGACAAACCTTTGTATATTTATATTTTTGCATTTACTCTTCAATCATTTATCATAATTATAGTTGTTAGGATCCTTAAACGGCCGCCAAACATTAATTCCTATTAATTTGTTGAATCCATGAACAACAGATCTCATATATTTTTTTATAATTGATGGGGTTTGAAATAGAAGGATGAAACACAGTGCTTGGACGACAGCAGTCCTGATTTTAAAAAAAATGAAACACAACTTAAAAGGAACTCACTGCTAAATGAGACCTGTGGAAAATAGAGAAAAAGTTAATTAATACATTGATACTCTGTATCATGCATCATGAAAATAAATCACAAAATCATAACAAAACACCATATGAAGTAAACACTAAGCTGCTGCCAAAAATAATACTGCCTTCATTTATATTACAGAAATTCAGTCAAATGGATTGTGATAAATTTAAAACAGGGTTGACTTCCCTTAGTCCTGTCTTAACAAGAAACCGAAAAACAATAAATATACATCACACAATTGTTTTTTCAATATATTACCTAACAGATGACTTGTTTGTCTCTTTCTGTTTTTTCAAATTGTGAATGGAATATCAGGCCTAGCAGGGGTTAAGTCAGTTCAAGAGAACATTTGATTGCCCCATAAAAGCTAAATTATAAACCTAATTACGTCAGAATGTTTCTAGTCTATCAACAAAAATTGTAGAGGACAATGGTGGTATGCCCTCTTAAGACCGAAGAGTATGTTTCTGAAAGTTGTTTGGAGGAAAATTATCAGCATTCTATGCTAAATGCCCCATTAGCAGACGTAACAAACCTGGGTTTTCGATTAACTTTCTCCAAGCACTGAATAACATCTCCAACCTGGAAATCACCGTAGCCATTGAGCACAAGCCCGCATTCAGTCCCTTTGCCCACCGCCTGGACATCGTTCTCTTTCCGCTTTAGAGATGCACAGGGCCCTTCAAATACGATTTCCCCACTTCTAAGAAGTCTCAACATTGCTGACTTCGTGAGACGACCATCAATCACCTTACAACCGGCAATTTTGATACCCTCACCCTTGGCCTTGTTCCCCTTGATTTCAAATATGTTAAGCACCTGAGCTTCTCCAGCAACCTTGGTCTCCAGTGTCCCGGGAGCCTTTTCAACAATCAACTCACCAATATCCTCCAAAAGATGATAGATCACACGGTGTAGTTTTATCTACAATATGTTCAGAAATTAGTAAAACTAGCTTCTTCAACCTATTTCCAATTCAAAGTAAAATAGCCATATCCTAAACTGCATCAGAAAATATTGCACAAACAAAATTATGTGGGATTGGATATCTGGACTGTATTTTGTCATCATTTTCGGTCAACACACACGTACTCTATAAAGAAATCTTCTTAGGTTTTCCTCCTCTCTTGTGATTTACATATAGGTTCAAAAAAGTCGCTATATTTACAAATATGTTCTGTGCAGAAAAAAAAAATGTGCTTCTATACAAATATTGTGAACCTATTTGTAAATATAGTGACTTTTTTGAACCTATATGTAAATCACCCTATGAATTAATGATTTTGCACTTCACCTAGTACTGGGTATCTAAAAGGGCTCCCATTCACAAGCCAAACCCTTTTAATCACATTTTTCTAGTCTTCTCGTCTTTTGGTGCTAGGCCCAATTTCTATCAAGTGCACTCGCTACTTATCCTATCTGATCCAGAGAGTAAGCAGTAAGGTAACAGAGCATAATTGTAGTGTACTGGGTACCTTTATATTGGCTTGAGTGGCATATAGAGAGATTGCAGCAGGGGGGTCCCGGACATTGAATCCAACAATACATGCATCACAGGCATGTGCCATATCAACATCAGACTGAGAAACAGGTCCAACTCCTGCATAAATGATCTTCAAAATGACCTGGAATGACAAATAAAAAACTAGGAATAAGGAGAAATTTGAAGCATCAGGCATGAAATGTTTCAATTTTCAGAAATAAGAAAACCTGTGGACTGTTAAGACATTTCAATGCATCACAGACTGCTTGGACAGTGCCTTGTACATCTGCTTTCACGATAACTGGAACTTCAACTCTCTGAGATTTCTGCTCTTCATCGTCATTCTCTTGAACTTCTTTATTTCGAATCTCCTCCTCCAGTTGCTGCCTCTCATTTTCCAGTTTTAAGAGTCTATCCTTCTCATTCTTCTTTTTCCTTCCTTCACTTAGCATCCTTGCCCTTTCCTCGGACTTAACAACAACAATGTCATCCCCAGCCATTGGGACCCCCTTTATCCCTTCAATCTCAACTGGCATGGCAGGTGTAGCCTGTGATATTGATTTTCTCGCCATGTCCCTAATACACCTAATTCTTCCCCACTCAGCCCCTATAACAATATGCTGTCCACAAACCAAAGTCCCTGCTTTCACAATTGCAGTAGCCAATGGACCCCGGCCCTTATCTACCCTTGCCTCAACTACATATGCTTGGGCAGGTCCATCAATGGGTGCTTTAAGAGTCATTAGCTCAGCCTGGAACAGCAAAGCTTCCTCCAATAAATCCAGTCCTGTTTTTTTCACTGCAGAAACTTCAACAACCTGAACATCTCCACCCATCTCCTCCAATAGCAACCCTTCAGATGCAAGCTGGATTTTTACTTTTTCAGGATTTGCATCTGGTTTATCACACTTGTTAATTGCAACAACTATTGGAACCTTAGCTGCTCTTGCATGAGACATGGCTTCAAGAGTTTGAGGCATAACCCCATCATCTGCAGCCACCACAAGCACCACTATATCAGTAACAGCTGCACCTCTGGCTCGCATTGCACTAAAGGCAGCATGGCCGGGAGTGTCGAGGAAAGTGATGGGTGCCCCTGATTGCATGCCAACGACAAATGCACCTAAATGTTGGGTTATGCCTCCAGCTTCTTTAGCAGCCAAGGATGTCTCTCTAAGAGCATCCAATAGAGATGTCTTGCCATGGTCAACATGACCCATAACAGTGACAACTGGAGGGCGTGGTAATATTTTCATACCTTCATCTGCGTGCAGCCGACAGACATTGACCCCAACTTCCTGATGACATCAGAAAATGTTACTATGACTCTTAATGGCAGCAACAGGTTACATACTGTAGCATGTATGAACAAACAATTTAACTGGTTCAACTTTTACTTTCCTCTCTGAGGTTTTTCTCTTTATATCCAATTTTAGAGTGAGTGTTTTTCAATATTTAAAATTTTTCACATCTTAATATAACAGTGATGACTCATTCCATTTTTATTACAATGGCCCTTTTTATCTTAACACAAGGACTTCCCCATAAGAACCCAATTAACCAGGTCATGTCTTTTTTGTTTGTTGTGCATCAAAAAAATTAATCAGAAGTCAGAACATGAAATTCAAGTTCAAGGGAATACCATTGCAACCAGCTCTGCTATGTCAATGCTGAGGGTGTCGAACTCTGAATCAACCTTATCACCAACATCGGCGATAATATTCTGAATGGTAACTGTAGATTCTCCACAACGATTGGCCAGCTCTAGAACAGACATTCCCTCAAATATTTCAATTGTTTTATCTGGCAAAGACTTCGCAGCTCTTCTCAGTTTAGGAGGAACAAAAGGGGCTTCCACTGAAGCTTTGGTCTTTGTCTTTCTCTTCGAATACTTTCCTTTATTAGTAGTTTTCACTCTACTGGAACTACTCGATGATTCCCTTCTCCTATCCAGGAGCTCGGGGCTTGCATGGAAATACCTAAATGGAATATTTTGTTAACAAAATAACAACTCAAATTAATGAAGAAACTAAATGGAATATTTTGCATGTAAAGTGTATGCCCAACAAAAAGAAACACGGAAGATGTGCAAATTCCTTGATTAGCAATAAGATCAAGGCTCCAAAAAATAAGAACTAAAATCACATGATGTTGATAATTATTAATAAGTTACAATAAAATAACAATCACAGCTACTGTGCAAGCCTCCAGTTGCAAGCTCACATAGGGATCCTTCCAAGACGAAAGATTGAAAAGGTTATTTATAACATGATTATGATAATGTTTTAATAAATTATAGTAATGGAAAATCTGTAGTTAAACTTAAGCAGAAATGGGTGACTGATTGATAAATACGTTAAGGTTTATTCCAGGCGGGCAAGGGCTTGGGCCTTGCTAAGTTATTGGACAAGTTATTATTAGTTGCTGTTAGTTTCTGGTTTTATGTTAATTAAGGTTTGTGCATTTGTTGTAACAGTGTTTAATGTTGTATACATTCTCTAGGAGGGATTATCAGAAAACATTATATATTATACACCTATGGATTGTGGCCTCTTTTGAAGATTTGTTGTTCATATTGTTGTGTTCCTATTCTTGTGATTCAACAGCTGCTTCGTGAGCTCCATGGGGCCCAATGGTTTGCCAAGTGAGATCTCCGGGCCAGGTATCATCAAATCCGAATTGCTCCGGAAGATGTTCCAAAGACTACTTTTCGTACTCGTTCGGGTCACTATGAGTTTTTTGTCATGCCTTTCGCTTTGACTAATGCCCCTGCTTTCCAAGTCTTTTAAATGACATTTTCTGGCCATACCTCCGTCGTTTTGTGTTTGTTTTCTTTGATGACATACTTATATACAATCCTGCTTGGCAAAGTCATGTGCGTAATTTGAGGGGTGGACTCCAGACTTTAAAAATCACTTTAGGGATTAATCCAAAGAAATGTATGTTTGAGGCGTCTCAAGTTGAATACCTTGGACACGTCATTTTGCTGGAGGGTGTTCGTATAGATCCTGAGAAGGTGGGGGCAGTTATCTCTTGGCCTACTCCTTCATCTCCACGTGCTCTTCGAGGATTTTTGGGCCTAAAGGGCTATTATAGGCGGTTCATTCGTGACTACGGAAAAATTGCTAGCCCACTAACAACTTTGCTTAACAAGGGGGAGATCAGTTCGTGGCAATGGACGTCCAAGTTCGAGGCAAAATTTCTGGACCTCAAAACAGCCTTGATGTTTGCCCCGGTTCTTAGTATGCCCGATTTTTCAAAGCAGTTTGTTATTTTAGTGTGATGCTTCCGTCCGGGGCCTTGGGGCTGTATTGATACAGGACAGGCAGCCTATTGCTTATTTTAGTAACCAGTTATCGGGTCGTTTGCTCACAAACTCTGCCTACATAAAAGAATTGATGGCATTGGTTTTAGCTGTACAACATTGGCGGCCTTATTTACTAGGCCGACATTTTGTTATCCGAATAAATCAGCAAAATTTAAAGCATTTTGTTACGATCCCACATCGGATCCACAAGAAATTGTGGATGGGTATACAAGTGGGAGTCAATCCTTGACCTTTGACCATGATTTTGGGTAAAGTTAGGGCTCCCTAGCTTATATTCCTAACAATTGGTGCCGTCTGTGGGAAAAAAGTTTGGGCCGGCTGCGGAATGGGGCTACCCGATGGTGGGCCCAGGGGTTGCCACCCAGGAAGTGGACCTTGACATATGGGTTGCCACCCGGAGTGTGCCGTCCGTGGACGTCCGGCTTTAAGGGGGGTCGATTGTTATGATCACACATCGGATCCACAAGAAATTATGGATGGGTATATAAGTGGGAGTCAATCCTTGACCTTTGACCATGGTTTTGGGCTAAGTTAGGGCTCCCTAGCTTATATTCCTAACACATTTGTTGGCACAACCTTTTGTCAACTCAGCACAACAGAATTGGGGTACAAAATTGTTGGGGTATGACAGTAAGGTAGTTTACGAGGAACGAACTACTAATAAAGCAGTGGGTGCCTTATCTCATCGAGACGAGGAGGTTGATTTATCAGCAATTTCCACACCAAGTGGTTAGATTGGAGTGGGTTGCAGGCAGAGATACAGGCTGATCCAGATTTCTCCTTGATTGTATCCGATCTTTTGGCAGGAAGGGCTGTTCCAAAACATTATACTTCCTCTCAAAATGTCCTTTATTACAAGGGACGCCTTTTTTTACATCATTCATCGTGTTAGGTTCCCGAATTGCTTCAGGAGTTCCATGCATCTCCTTCCCGGGGACATTCAAGTGCTTTTCGAACTTATAAGTGTATTGCTTCAATCTTTATTAGCCCGGGATGATGAAGATGATTATGCAATTTGTTGCTTCTTGTTAGGCTAGTCAGAATAACAAATATGAGACAAAATCACCAGCTGGGTTCAATGTTTTAAAAAACTATCTCAGTTCTAAACTATAAAAAAACGCTTCAGAGGCGCAATAGAGGCTTGTGCCTCGATTAATCGAGGCTGTTTGAGGCTTGTCGAGGCGGCAACCTCAGTTACGAGACCTAAAATTTGTGCGCCTATTCTAATTTCTTGTTGAAGCAGTGTGGTTCTTCTCTCCCCTAGAGTAGCGCGATTCTTCTCTCCCCCGGCGGCACGGTCTTCTCCCCCTTGAGTGGCGCCATGCAATTCTCCCTAATATTGACTAAAATTGGCAGTTAACATTATATTGATGGACTATGTTTATGGCAGTTTTAGTCAAGTTTTTATAAATTATTTAATTAATTTATGGTATTTGATATTACTATAACTATAACTATATATATATATATATATATTTAGTCTACGCCTCGGTTCTTACGCCTCAGTTCGAATCGGTTCTTACACCTCGGTGTACTATAGAAAAACGCCTCAGTTCCCGAATTAGTTTTTTAAAACATTGGCTGGGTTGCTCAAACCACTTCCAATTCCGGCATGAGTTTGGGAGGTCATTAGTTTGGATTTTATTTCAGGTTTGCCTCGTTCAGGGGGCGTCTACTGTGTTCTGGTTGTTGTCGACAGATTTTCAAAATATGGGCATTTCGTGAGCCTTTAACATCCTTTTCCAGCTCGTATGGTGACTGATGTGTTCAGCTGTGAGGTGCTCGGTATCCATGGTATGTCTGCTACAGCCTACAATTTCTCGGACCGAGATCCCATCTTTTTGAGCTCTTTTTGGAAGGAATTATTTAAGGCAGAGGGTACTAAGTTACGTATGAGTTCATCTTATCATCCCGAGACGGATGGACAAACAGAGGTTTTGAGTAGATATGTGAAAATTTATTTTGATGCTTTACTTCTGAGTGTGCGAAGAGTTGGGGAATGGTTATCATGCACTGAATTTTGTTATAGCACGGCCTACCAGTCAGCGGCTGGTACTACACCTTTTGAGGTTGTTTATGGGCAACCCCCACCTCCTTTGATTCCTTTCTTGCCGGGGGAGTTCAGGGTTCAGGTATTGCTGTATTGGCCGATTTGTTCAGAGAACGAGATGAAATTTTGGGTGATCTGAAGATGCATTTGGCTCGAGCTCAACAGCGAATAGTTCAGAAGGCGAAAAACATCACCGTCCCTAGGAGTTCGCTGTGGGTGACAAGGTATACCTTAAATTTCGTCCATACCAGCAGTGTTCTTTGTTTACAGCTGGCCGTGTGAAGCTTGCTCTTCAATTTTTTGGGCCCTTTGTTGTCGGAGAGTATGGGGCAATCGCATATAGATTGAAATTGCCTGTTGGGTCTCGTATTCATCCAGTCTTATATGTATCATTGCTAAAGCTTGTGACTGGTGACACAACAGTTTCTCCGACATTGCCTGAAGATCTTTTGGCTGTTGACTCTCGCATTTGCCTTTGGAGGTGCTTGGGCACATACTGATTTCATGAGATGACATTATGGTGGAGCAGGTTCTTTTTGGCTGACTGCATCCGGCAGAAGATGATGACACTTGGATTGATATTGGCATATTGCAGATTCTAAGGCCCAATTTCCCGACTTCTGCCTTGAGGACAAGGCTGTTTCGCCGGAGGGAGGAGTTGATAAATACGTTAAGGTTTATTCCAGGAGAGCCAAGAAGGGGCTTGGGCTTTGCTGATTATTCGACTAGTTATTATTAGTGGCTGTTAGTTTCGGGTTTTATGTTAATTAGGCTTTAGGTATGGGCCTTTGTTGTAACAGTATTCAATGTTGTATTTGTACTCTGGGAGGGATTATAAGAAAGTATTGCATATTATGCACCTAAGGGTTGTGGCCTCTTTTGAGGATTTGTTGTTCATATTGTTGTGTTCTGTATTGATGCTTTCACTCTATCACTGGTCATCCAATAAATCTGTACCTTCAGTAGAATTTGTATTCTTCCATCCAATCCTCCTCTCTATTATTTCATTGTGATTTTGTTATTAAAGATATAATAAGATATGACATATTCCAGATCAAATTCAATTCAGAAGCCACAGAGTAATCAAGTTTGAGACATGTCATGCAATAGAGAAAAAACAACCTTATTTAAGATTTTATAGAAAATTTGTTTACCTGGTGTAAGTCATTAAAACACATAGCAGTTAGCAAAAAAAGTAACCAGAGTACAAGATCAGGTGCCCTCTAGAGTATCTGGGGCTCTGGCATTAAATATGTTATTATGTTGTCCTCAAAAGCAACATAAAACAGTATTGGCCAGAGTCTTGCGAATAACTTTTTACCAGATCTATTAGACAAAACTAAGTGTAGCTAGTGGTCCTCTCTTTGTTTATCATCATGATAAATGTCGGACGTTTGATAAAGGTGTGCTGACTATGGTTTATGTCTAAGATTTTATAATTGTTTCGTCAATAAAATGCTTGTGAACTTATATCATGCTAAATTGTTTTCAAAAGACTAGATCTAGATGAAATAAATGAACTTAGATCCTGGAGTTCTAAAAATGTTAGTGACGACAATCTTGTATTTAATATGCTCAAAATTAATAGATATTAGAAAGGAAGAAAGTACACTTCTACAGTTTTTAGTGTTTCTAAAGGCCCTTATAAAATCCTATCATCTAAATTGAGCTTATATATTCATTTCTCATTTTCTTGAAATTTTTACCAGCACTGCAAGTTATTGCCTGAGCATTCTATTACCATGCACGAAATTCCAAAGACATTACAACTTCACCTCAAAATACCCCTAAATAGTAAACCAAACACATACCAGGAAAGTGGGACTTTAGAGCATTTCCAGTTTGCAATTTATAAAGAGAACTCAAGTAGTCTAGGATGAGCAATGCTTGGGTCGAATAATCCAACCAATCACTTGAACAGGCAATTATCATGAGTGTAATCTCTTACAGCTGATATGGAAAATTATATGTCACAGAAGAAGCAAACAGGGACGTACATGTAGATGCCTGAAAATATCTAATACTACTGGGCCCTCCACCAATGGCACAATTTACACAAGGCGCAATGAGGACATGAATACCATAGAAGTGAAGTATTCATCAAGAATCAATGCATAGAAAGCTCAACATAAATGCACACCGTGAAATACCTAATTAACCATCTTTCTTCTGAAAAGGTGTCCTTATCAGCAATTGGTATCGCTGCACGGCAACATCCTAAAATTCAACACAAATGGTAGATCAAACAGTTTTCATCAATAAATAGCTCTTGCAACAAACAAGAATTGTCAGCAACTGCTAAGATTATCCAACTGCTAGATACACTCCTTATGAAATTCAAACCAATACAGGATAACATACATGTGATAAGAAATAGGGAAGGAAATAAAAACATGTTATTCACAAAGTATATTTCATAAATTGCATATAACTGGTTTAGGGTTTGAAATGTGCTACTATAAGACTGGAGTCATCAGACTGAAGAACATAACACTAAACCAAAAAGGAAGGGTTAATTCATTAACAATTGGCGAATTCCGCAATTGAAATAGGCAAAAGGACTATATATTTACCGTGCAAATGCCGCATTGAAACAGATGGTGTTCTGGCAGGATTTTGAACTTCACATTTTGGGACTGATGCTACTCCCAATGCTTTGGCAAGTCCTGCAGAAATACCCTGCAACAAAACAGATTTTGACTTGAGATGCTATTCAACTGGGAGTCAAAAAACTTAGGGCACATTTAGAAATTTGTTGAGAAATTATGGGGTCACAGGGAATAACAAACCTTTCTCCCTAGAGCTCTCCACGCCATTAAAGGAGAGGTGGGTGAACGTATTGTGTGACTCAATCGGCAGCCGCTGGCAGAAATTTTGGGGTGCAAAAAATTTAGTAAATAACTACCATGCGAAGACCCTCGAAGAGCAAAGGCGGAGGACGGTGGCCTGAAAGCCTGAAACCGATCGAGGGGAAGAATATGAACATGAAAATCCCTAAAAATCTCCAAGTCCGTAGTACCAATCAAGGATGAAAATATCGATATCGACGGAAATATCGATACCCTGAATTTATGGATATATCGGTGGAAATATCGATATCGAATATCGATATCGGTAAAAAATAGAAAATTCACGGAAATTTTATTAAAATGATGGAAATTTAACATGAAATTTTAGACAATATTATTACTAGTCTTAATACATTAATTGAACTTAAAATCTCAATAAAATGAGAATCTTACAACAAACATATCAAGAAAACATACGTAAGACATATAAAACGATACAACAATTGTTCATAATTATTGAATATTACACAACTAATACCAAAATGATGTCCTATGACCCTCAAATGTAAAAGAAGAAAGACCATCTTGGTCTAAGCAATAATGGTACCAAGTCATCAAATTAGAGAAAAAAAAAATTCCCGAAATTTCCCGAAATTTTGACCGATAAATTACCGAAATTTCCACGAAATTTCTCGATAATATGCACATTTTGAATTACCCTGGACCGATATCGAAATTTCGCCGAAATTTCCCGAAATTTACCGAAATTTTGGAAAAATAATCGTTCAAGTGAATTTCCATATCGGTACCCTCAAATTTCCGAAATTTCGCGAAATTTTAATCCTTGGTACCAATTACTAATTATTAATTATAACTAAGGGGGGTGTATTCGTTTAAGATTTCGTGGGATTTTAAAGGACTTTTTTCTTATAAAAAAGTATGTTGATATTCAATCAGGATTTTAAAGGATTTAAAAATAATCCATTGGTATTCAATCAGGATTATAAAAGACTTAAAAACAATCTACTGATATTCAATCAGGATTTTAAAAGACTTAAAAACAATCCACTGGTATTCAAAAATATAAGGATTTTAAAGGATTGTTGGGTTTGATGGATTTTGATGGATTCTTTAGTGTATTTTATAAATACCAACAATCCCATCAAAACCTCTAGGATTTCGGTGGACTTTTTTAATTAATGACTTTATTTATCCCCAAATTGATTTATATATAATTATTAATTTTTAAGACCTAAAATAGTTTTAATCTTATAATTTCATCTCTACATTTATAACATCAACGATAAAATAATTACAGTGACGAAGAGTAATATAATATTATATATACATATATACTAGAATAAATAAAAATAATTAATAATTAATCATTAAATAGTATTAAAAATGATATTGTTCATCCTAACTTATATACAAGATAAATCTTTATTTTTATATAGTATTATTATAATAATAATATTATATATTACATATGTCATTAGGTAATATTTTTATATTGATAATATTTTTTTACGGTATTTGAGTTTTGTTATATTTTACTTTGGTTGCTTTGATTATTCAATTTCGATACTTTTTTATATTGATAATATTAGCATGTCCAGCTCTACATAACTTTATTCGCAAAGAATGTCATTCTGATGAATTTCCAATTGAATCGGTTGACGAACCTTCATCTTCAACATTACCAGTTAATGAAGACCGTGATTTTGAGCCTATCATTCAAACTCAAGAGCAAGAACGACATGATGCTAATGTTTGGAGGACTAGTATAGCTATGAATATGTGGAGTAATGCTATTTAAAAGGACATGATATTATGATTTTTTTTGTCTTTAACTTTTTCTTTTTTTAAAAAAAATTTGAAGGTATGAAAAATTTTGAATTTTTATTGTATGTCACAAATCCATGAAATTCTGCAAAGTCTACAAAGTCCTATAGAATCCATTAAAATCCTTATTTTAAAAGTCTTACAAAATCCTGCAAAATCTTAAAAGTCATCAAAATCCTACAAAATCTTTAAAATCTGCAGGATTTTTTCAGCTAAAAAAGTCTTTTAAAATCCTAATCCAATACACCCCCCTAAGACTAAATTAAAATATTTATTTTATTTTATTACTTTTTAATATTAATTTTTACTTAAACTAATATATATGAGTTTATTTGAGTACACACATTTTAATTTGTTAAGCATATTAATTTAATTAATCAACAAACTTTTAAAATTCTTCTTGGACTATCTATTTAAAAAAATAGTTTAATCAATCAAATAAAATTATTTTATATTGAATTTTATAAATATTTATAACAAAAAACTTTTAATAATTTTTTATACAACAAAAGTTTACCATTATGAAAAATAAAATCCATATTAAACTTCAT
>JAPKLY010000564.1:82436-104638 GCA_026898435.1 Prunella vulgaris
AGAAATTCATATCAAATTTCTCAGAATTTAACGACTAACCATACTCAGCAAATGAAAATCCTATTACTTGATTGAATAAAATGTGTAAGCACTCCTTATGAATGCAAATATTCTTAGGAATGGAGATTCTTAGATAAGGACAAGTGCACTTTATTTTTCATCCCCGATACGTCTCTTATCATTTAGTAAATGATTTGCATGACATGCAAGCATGTGCGGATACAGCCGAGTGATGGTGAGAGACAACACCAGAAAAAATTAACATGCCATTCCACTACAGGGAGCATCTGCTCTAAAGACAAAAAAGTTCATAGATAGTGGTAAATTAAATGCTTAGAAATCCAATTGATAAGGGATGGCAAATTTTACCTTGTGACATAACCAAGAACCGCAAACGGCTGACCTTTTCGTGTTAATGAAAACTGACTTGCTGCTGTGCATTCCGAGAGAATCCAGATGAAGTAAAATTGGTCCTGATTTCTCTTCTTTATTTGGTATGCATATAATAACCAAGCTCCAATGAAGACTGCCGGAAATCAGACAATGTGTTTATGGCCAGTAAGTAGCACATGCAATATAAAATACGCCAGAAAGAAACAGATATGATCTGTTTTAGTGAAAACACTGGCTACAACAACCAGACTTGTATCCCCTCATGAACTGAAAAATGCAGCAGGAATCATAGGGATATATCAATATATAAATTGCTAACCTCGATTGATAAAGTGAACTGCTGTGAAATGCGAACAGAGGCACAGCCAAATCCCGTCCATTCCATCGTCTCCGCCGGAGATACAACCACCAATCCGAGAACTGCCGTCGAGTCCGCCATCGCAAAGGAGTTAAACTGCCTCGACACAGCCGTGAAATCCACACGCGCCTACCACGGAAAATCACCTCGCCGGAATCAATGGCGAAATACACACATCCGTCGGAAACGCGCTCCGTCCTACAGCCACTGGAAGCTCACCTCCGACCGCCATAATCATGGAAGATTTCAATAGTTCAGATGAATTGGATTCCCCTTGTTCCGGGTCTGACCTTTAGAAATGGCGGAACTGCTCGGGTTTGTTTAGCGAGTTAGTCATTTCAATTTCTTTTCTGTGCAAGGATGGATCGGCGAATATTGACTACAATTGAAAGTGAATCTTGAAATTGGATATGTATTTGGGAATTAGGGTTCTAATAGGTGTAAAATTAATTTTTAAAATATAAATTTTAATTTGATTAAAATATAATAATATTTTAATTAAAAAGATAATTTGGTAATTTTAATTTAATTTAATAATATTAATTAATTTTTTTAACAGTGCGATCGCCTTATGCATAGTGCAATTGCAAAGTGCAATCTCTTCAAAATAATATTATACGTTAAATCGTGAATCCAACGGTATGTAGGGGGTTTACTGACGTGTCTTCCTGACCATAGAAGTACCCAACTTGGTAATCACATTCTTGAGGCTGAAGTAATATCTAAATGAAATATTGAAAATAAAGTGTTCATCCCAAAAATGACATTGACAAATTATAATCCTACACATCGTCCATAAAATTTACAAGGTGTCAAACTGTCAATTTCCAATTTTACTGCATTTTATCATGACAAAAAAATAAAAAGGTGATTTAAATCAACTTTATGTTGTAATATCCAGAGTTAAATCAAGTAGAAAATTGAAGATATTACCGCTAAATTTTTTAAAAAAAATCCAAATATACAACAAATGATTAGTAAAATTTTATGCAATTTGTAAACAATTTGTTTTCTTTTATTAATAATAAATTTCAATAATTTTTAATTGTTGTTGGAAAAGATTTATATATTATTAAGCAATACTTTTTTAAATAAATTCAACACACTAATATAAAAAAAAAAATTAATTCACGTAGCACAAGTTTAATATAAAAACATAGTATTGTGATATTTAACTTAACCATTCAAGTTTTAAAAAAAATCAAAGTATCAAGAAAAATATAAAAAAATGAATAAAAAATTATATAATTGAATATTTACACGAGTAATTTTCATATAAAACATCTATTCATCGTCAGAGTATTTCATTATTTCTAAATTCTAATACACTTTGTGTATTAAATGACACCATGACTCACCAATTAACTTATGACATGTACAGAAGTTCATAACATGTAACTCTAAATTTTGTAAAATGAACATATGTATTTAAATTTCATATGTACACTACTTAACATTCTCCTTGAGAAATGAATTTCCATCTCTCTAGAAAGGAGTTCACAAGGTTATATACAAAGCCAGTGGAAAGGAATGAAGACTTGATGATTATTCAGAGTAGATATGGAGAAAACTGAATCCTTGCAATTGTACATACTTCATCCATATATCACAAACAGAATGCTAAATATGTTCTACCAACATAGATTTCAGATATTACACACAAGAAAGAGCCTAAATATTTCTCAAAACAAGCTACTAAGAGGGGTGATATACGAAGCATAAGCAATTATTCATATGTAGCTACTGCAGGTATCTGCAAAATAGGAACTGTACAGCGAATGTTAATTCACCACCGCGTTTGCTTTCAAAATCGCAAGGTACTCTTAAGATATCTACATCAGAGATGAGCAAACCTTTGGGCTTCTAATGTACAACAATAGATAAGAAGGAGGGTCTAAGTCCCTGCAGAGTTGGTTGTAGAAGGCATTGCAGTAGAGATCTCGGTTGGGGTTTGGGCTTGTGTGGTACTACAAGGCATTGGGGTTGTACCTTGAGGTGGAGTTTGGAGCTGTGGTGCAACGGAGGGCATTGACATCTCGACCACCTGCGGTGTAGTGATACCTGTCATAGAATAATCCCCGAGCACGTCCAAGCTATCCCAGTCGATTCCAGCTATAGTGGGTGGTTAAGGATAAACCATATATTGTTGAGAAAGAAAGAGAAGTACAATGTAAGAACAAGAATAAACTAGGATACATTCTATGCCCCACATGTCAGTTATGCTTATGCCCGCTTCTGATGATAGCCAATAATCATCAGCACTCTGTAAATATCAGCAATCAGAGTAATGTTAGTTATACAACAACTGAGCCTTTATACCACTGTGGATTCAAAGATATGGATCATATGCATATGGTTCTAATTCATATTTAACTACATTTAGTTATAAATATTTTGTTTCCAACTTGATTTAGACCTTCCCTTTCCCATGTTAATTGAATTTATTATTCTCCACTCTCTACATGTAAAAAGTCTCCTTTGCACACATCCAGACTGTAACATCCGTGATTGATGAAAGAGTTCTGTTTATCTTTTCTGCAAGATTTCATTATTAGACATGTCCGAATCTGATATTATATTTCTCTTGCAGCCTGAAAGTTTTATTATATAGCCTAGAATAATATATTAAAACACAAAGAACATGGTGGCTTTTTGGCGATGATTATTCACAGAAATCAAATGCGCTGATTAAAGTATTTAACTTTTCATATCTTAAAATCCGCTAAGACTTACATCAACTTCTGGCACGATCTTCAGGATTCCACTCACGAACTCCTGTGATGTACTTGCATCTGAGCACATTCTTTGAGCTTCTATTCCCTGCATAGCCATTTCTTCTCCTCCAGTCTCCGGATTGGAAGATGGTCCAAAACAATTCTCATTAGCACTTGATGTTTCAGGAATGCTTGCTTGTTCTTCAACGGCATTAATCTCTTCAAAATTTTCCTCAAATTGACTAACCCAAAAGGAAAAAGAAAAGACAAAACAAGAAGAAACAAATCAAAGACAACTCCAAAAAGGAAAATAAAAAAATCACCACTTCAGATAAAATGACCACACTTCATTTCGATGAGTCTTAGGCCTATAGTCTTTCTAAAGAAGAAAAAGCAACAAAGATGAAAGGAAGGAAAGCATACCTGACAAGGTAAACGTCTATGGGTCCCATTGTGCTACGTAGAACTATTCTGTATCTTCTCTGTGGATAATCAACTGCCTGTAGGGGGTGAATTAACAGAAATTTACAATTGGGTTTCTACATTTGAAAAGGAATTGAGTCCAAATTACCCTGTTAGAAAGAAGAGAAAGTACCTCATCAGGGTCTGGAACTTCTAAAGTAGTACCATGAGGAGCTTTAATTGCTATCAGGGTTTCATTCTGAATCAAAGATCATAAATATGTTACCAAAAAACTAATTTATAGGTAAATTCAATTCAACTATTACTATACCTGGAAGCAGGGTAAGTTCTTTATGTCTTCTTCAGTAACGAAAAGCCACCTGCGAAAGATATTAAATGAAATAAGTTAAAAGATTTCATAATTCGAGGACCCTAATTTAATTTAAATAGTTCAGTTCCGAGGCCAGAGCAGTTAGAACAATGAGTTACTTTTGATTATCTTCATCTTCACTCAGGCCCCTCAGCTTATCCTGCATTTCTCTGAACAAGAAAATGTGTCAGATGACTGCCATTCTCAGTAGTAAGTTAAGATAAGAAATTAAGTATCAGATACTGACCTTATGCGTTTGTCTAAATCGCGCTCCTCCAAGTTCAAATTTTCTACTTCCTCCTGAAGAAGAGAAAATAAGTTACAAAGTAAGATATGTATGCCATATGGAAAGCCATAGAACTCAATTGGCAATGCTCAAGGCTGCTTCAAAAATATACAGTTTTGCATTTGGGGATTTTCTTACAGTTTCTTGTTAGTAATTACTAAATGCTAGCTTTCTTATCCTGTGATGCAAAAGAGCATTCACACAGGTATTTTGACTCATCAACTCATAATGGGACACTTTTAAGTGGAATAACCACTTCCAGAAAAAGAAAAAAAAAACAACTACCAAGGTTATGTACTTAAAGCACTGGTAAAGTGTACTAAGATCAGGAAAGGAACAGCCAGTGAATGCATGCCCACAAACACTTTGTTTATTCTACACATGTACCTGCAAACCAGAGAGACTGTCATCTACATCCCCGGGCCTTGATACGTCTACACCCCTGTTGAAGAAGAGTACCTTTAGTAAATTGTTTTTGTTATTGATTCTTAAGGGCAAATGCAAATTAAAAAAAAAAAAAGAAGCGAGTAAATAAAATCTTTTGACGAGCCATTCCATACTTCCATTGGATTCTATTCTTGAGTTTCTTCTCTATAAGACCAATGCCTTCAAGAACATTAGTTATATCATATATACGCCTCTTCTGCACCTGTTGGAAAAGTAAAGGAAGAAAACTTCAGCTACAATGAGGTCAAAGTGAAGCATCTATTACTGAACAATCACCTCTAAAGTATCTGCAGCTTTATTCAAATCAAGAATACCATCTTCTGCGTGTTTAATTAGATTAATGAACTTTTTTGTCAAGAGACCTGAGAGAGATAAGGAAATGTAAATAGTTCATCCTTGGATAAACATACTGAGGAAATCAAACTTTGAAGTCTATCACGAGATGAAAAGGCATGAATGCAAAAGGAGGGAAATAGAAATTATTGTAGAATAAAACAGAAATAAATATATTACCTAAAGAGCTATCATAACGACAAGGACCAACAGGAGTGAGGTTACTGGAACTAGGAGAACCTGCACATAGATGTTAACCAGAAGTTACTATTTCTCTATCTCAATGTTTCTCACTTTACTGCGAACAGGTTGAACTAGAAACCAATATGATAAAATGTTTATGAATTAAAACTCAGTGAATTTGCAAAGTTATCAAAACAGAATCCAGCAAGATAAAAATTGTTTATATTCTAACTTACCAACATTTGCCATGGGAATCTGTGGTCCACTTTTGTTGGCCTTTGTTGCCCTAGGAACCTTTTGGGTTTTTCCTGATTTTGCAGACGGTGGTGTCTGATATGAACCTTTCATAACATCAAGATTGCCAGGCCCTGCATTTGGGTCAGAAGGTTCTGCTTCACGATCTGCTACTCCAGTCTTCCGCTTTAATAGCTTGCAGAGAAGAATTTAACGAGTCAAAATCAGTAACACACATCAAATAATAACTAAAACCTTTCTTATTATATGCACAAAAAAATAAAGTAAGCACCATCTACCATAATGCATGATGAGATTTCTGTGAGAACATAGTATACTAAGGAAAAAATTTAGGTGGCGCTGGGTATGGAAATTCTTCAATGAGAATGAGAATAAATATATGGTAATTATAGTATTTAAAGAAAACAGAAGATGTGCACGACACTATTTTCCCAGATAATCATTATCTCATTTGATTACCCTTCTTCCATCTTATAATCTTCTTCCTCAATCAATCCCCCATTCCACAACCAACAACCTTCTTTTTGTTCATTTTTTTCAAAACTAGAGCATAACCCTAATGTTGTAACTACCATGGATACAAGCAATCATTCAACATATATAAGGATAAAGAGGAAAAATGAATCTTCATTCTCATTACCACTTTAAAAAAAGTGCCCCCTTAAATTACATTGAAAATGTGCAATGCATAACAGATCCTAATACATATTCAATTACCATTCACAACAAAGAAGATACCATTTTAATAGTGAAATAAAATAAGTGATAAGAGGATATAAATTCAATGTGTACTCCAATCCACATCACCAGCCATACTTGGCTTTATTTAGTAATTGTCTACTACTTTGACTAAATAATTCTGGAAAGACACCATTCTCTGGCTTCAAAACAACTTACATAGATCCAGACAGTAAATGAACAGATTAGTCAAACTTATCATAGGAAAACAATAATTCTAGCTGATAAAACCAAGTAGGAAGTTAGGTTATACCCAGCATAACAAGAAATTATTTCCACCTTTGAAACTAGTTAAATAAAGCCAAACCATTAGATATATCCTCTCAAACAATTGAGTCATATCTATACAAAAAAAAATCCACTTAGAAACGCATGTCTTGAAGAGCACCCAACAGAAGGAGTAAAGGACCCAAGTGTGACTTCGCCTCGACAATATAGAAAATGTTATCAAGAGACTTATACAAAATCAGAGCAATATATCAATGCCAAATAACATGTCTTGGCACTAATCTGGAGATAGTAGATCACTGCAACTTCTAACTTCTATAGGAATAACGTAAAAATACAAAAAGCATCATTGCTGAATCAACTTCAATTATGCTGGACAATCCCATTTTGGTTACTAATCAAATAACTTACATATAAGTAAGCCCCCATAACTGCCATTAAAAGGATGAGTGATTTCCAATTAGAAAAGGCTTGATCCCCATGTATCAAATTGACCCCAAAACCTCACATCAGACTTCAAAGTAATTCAGTCACATAATCAAGTAAATATATCTAAAGAATTACAGCGCACTACCAAATCTTTAGTCTCAGTTTAAGTAAGACCCCAAAAGTAAACAAGAAATATTCGACGACGCCCAAGTGGGATTTGAAGTAAAGAAGTGGAAATTCTGAAGAAATTAAGACTCACAGGCCGCTTCTTTACAACAACAGCCTCTGCGAATTCTTGATCAAGAGGGTGAGCACTAGCAGCAGCGAACTGGTGGTAGTCACCGCCTCCGCCTCCAAACGGCGGTTTCGCAGAAGAGAAGGACAACTGTTTTCTCGAAGTTTGGTGCTGTGGCTGCTGCATGATTGGATCTTTTGTTCGAAAACTGAAAGACCCAAATAAAGCGCGGTAATCGTTGAATTTGGAACCAATTATGGTCTCCAGGAATTGATCCGGGTTTGAAATTGAATGGGAGGACACAGAAATAGAATTGCGGAGAGGAATGAAGATTCAGAGGAGAATGGAAGTGGGGTTTGGGAGAGATCTGATTTGGGAGCGAAGCAATAAAAAAGAGGGAAAGGAATGGAGAAGAAAACGAGGGAAAGGGGAGTGAGGGAGGAAGGAGGGAATTTGGTTCGGATATAGATGTGGAGGGAACCACTTTTATTACTTTTTTACCCTTCACATACTTTATATGTACACATATACTCCATATACATTATTTTCACATGTAATAACACAAGAAAGCATATCTATTAAAAATAATTTACATATATTTTTCCTTAGTTACAATATTGTTGGCAATTTTTTTATGAAAATGGTGTATCATCGAATAATTACGAAATTAATTCGATGTATATATTGTAAAAAGAACAATTATATACTTCACAAAGAAATTATGTATAAAAGATGTACCAAAGCCAAAATATTATATCAGCATGTTTATTAAAATAATAGTATTAATTATTTTATTAAAAAATTAATAATTTTTAATATAAGGTACTCCATTATTTGCAGATTAAAAAGGCAAAATTTCTTGAAATATGTGCTAAAATGCGCAAAAGATGTTGAGAGTATTTAATATGTTATTAAATATTCATTCCGTCCTCAATATTTATTATTATTTTCTATTTTTTGTCTCTCAAAATTATTTTTATTTCTTTTTAAAAAAATATTATCTTACTATTATATCCACAAACAATCCCTTTATATTTTAGTGGACCCTAAATTTATTCTACAATATTTTTATTTTTTTTTAAATTCATGTCAAAGCAAAAGGAAATAAATGTGGATGACAAATGTAGTAATATTAATTATTTTACTATTAAATATTAATTACGAACCAGTTTGACAATGATTTTTATTCAAATCATGTATTAATGTAGGTATGAATACTTTAGATATCGAAATTTGGTGCAGTATATAATACAAACCATTATTTTCGAAATATAAGACCGTAACATCTCTAGTGGGATTTATTTTTTCAACATAATTATCTTTTTGTTCCTTTCTGATTCTATCTCTTGTTTTGCTGACCTGAGTGAACATGCTATTTTTTAATTTTGATTTGTAGTTTTATGTTTAAATGAAATTGTGTTTTTGACGGATAGATACTTTTATCTTACGAATCAAACATACCCTAAAAAATTTTATTTGAATGAATCTTTGCTTCAATCAAGATTAATCTTTTTTATCATTTAGCAAAGTATTACCAGTGCTTGTACTTAATCATTAATAATGTTTTGATTATTTGCCAAACTATCGTTTAGCTTATTTTATTTTAATTTTATTGATTTTAGATTCAATTTAGTCTTTTCATATACATTATCACGTGATTTTGACTCTTGTATTGAGGGTTTCTCTCCTTTCATGTTGAGAATTAAATAAACAAGATTCGACTAAATTCTTGCTATTCAATATAAATCTAAGTAAATTTAATGTCTCTTTAATGTGATTTGTGAACCTAATAAAATAATAATAGTTGGATTTTTTTTTTTAGAAATATACTCCAACTATTTAAGCCATGATGAACTTAATGTTATTAAATGCAAGAAAGTTATAAATGCAAGAGAAAATTGATCCCTTTTTTTTTTTTTTTTGCCTTGAAGGTTGTAATATAATGTTCAATGGTGTGTTTTGTATTGCTCTTATATTTTGGGTAGTCCATGCATTTAATGCATGAATTTTTGTCCTTTAAAGGGCTGCGACATATGTTTCCTTGTGGATAGATCTAGGTTAATTACAACTTATTGATTATACACTGGCAGAAATTTTTTTGAGACGGAGGCAGTATAATATTTTACTGTAAAAGAATATCCAATTTGGAAAAAATGGATCCTGACCTGGTCAGACAAAATTTTTCAAATTTCTTACCCAATGGCAATATTTAAGATTCCTCTCAGTTTATATTACTAGCTACATGAGCAAAAATGTGTTACTGTAAAAGTAAAATGTGAGTTACTACTAGAGCAAATATTAATATTACACATATATTTATTTATTTATTTATACATAAATAAATATTTTTCATAGAATAACACATGTAAAATATTGAAAAATGTATTACTTTAATAACATAAATGTGCTACTATAAGTGCTTCGATTCAAATGTATCTACATCAATGCATGTTGTTAACGATTGAAAACGGTTGGGTCGCCTATATGGCTGGCTGGAATAAATGTTCAACCTGGCAACAATCAAGGATAAATGCAATCTTGAAGCTTTCATTTACTTTGAGGAATAAATGTGGAGAATGAGTTTGGTGACATTTAATTTGTTGATTAAATGCTGGTAATGGGGGCATTTATAGTCCCAAAATTCTCTTTGGCTGACCACATTTAATGCTCTCATTAAATGTTACTCATGTTATCTTTCCTAGGTCATAAATCTTAGGTGGTTGTGTCAGTACCTTAAAACCAATCATTGGTTGCCACATGACATTCCTTAAAGATTTGGTAATTGTTGATCTTCCACTGTATTCAATCTGGGCTCGGACAAGGGAATATCTTCTATGTCCGCTTCTCGTCCATAGTCAGTCAAGACCCTTCATGCAGCTTTTGAGTAGTCTGTAAGTAACTCTCTGCCTGTTTACTTTTTGTGGTTTGTCTATTGGTTGAGCTCGCTCCCCGCTAGATACCCCTGGCCCCAAGCAGTTTGGGCTCCTATTGCCGGTCTTTTAGCTATATAAGGCGTGCAGTCAAGTTGAACTGTTTCTCGCTCTGTTTCTCGAGAGGTGCTCTTGATCCTTTTTGGTTCTTCTCTCTCAGTTTATGCATGATGTCTGGTCTGACTGGAATCGGGCACAACAATAACCCCCAACCCGCGTGTGAGCTTGCTTCTCGCATTCGGACTATTCAACTTTCGTCTGATTGGATGCATCATTTCGTAGTCTGAGGTAACACTTCGTCTTTCACACCCAAAAGACGTATTGATTAATGGTATTTGAAAGGGTGCCAGCCGTCTAACTGCTTGGCTAATCAGAGGTATGCATCGTTTCACGCGCTTGGCCTAGACTTTATTTAAGTGTAGGGGCCTCAAAAGTAATTACACTTTTCCCCCCGACTTTTGCACTCTGGCCCCCAAATTTTCTCTTATAAAATAAAATTAATTTTTCACTTCATACTTTCGCCTCTTTTAAAATTTCAAGCTCACGCCTTAGTGCACAATCATTTCCAAAGATTCTGGTGAGATTTTTAGATTTTTCAGCGTCCCTATTGCTTCTAAGTCAAGGTAATCTCCTCTTTTGTCTTTGAGTTTCTCTCTTTCTTCCATTTTATCCGCTTTCATGACATCTCTTTCGTCCGTAGATGTCCTAATGCGCGGTGGCTCCACCTCTTCCACCTCCGCTCCGGCCCCATCAAACCCTTCATGTGGCTGTACATGATTTACGTCTAATGATAGAGAGACCAATATGCACCATACTCCAAGCCATGATGGTGTGGATGACTTTGTTCGGGGCTTAGAGGATATGATCCCGCTCCTGGGGGTTATGGCGTCTTTGCCTATTCAGAATTTTCTTCAGATAAGAAGTCTAACTTAATTTGACCGAACTTTCCTTCTTATTCCTCTCGATTTTCATTCCTAAAATCATCATTGCTTCACACAAGTCCTTCATGTCAAGCTATGACATTAGAAGTATCCAAATTGCATCAATTTCTTTTATAGATTCACTAACAACTAACATATATATCATTCATGTATAGTAAGAGAAAAATACACAATGATGATATAGTTTCTCTTAAAGTATAAACAGTTGTCATACTAATTTCGTATAAAATTAGTGGACAATATGTGTTCATCAAACCTCATATAACAGTACCTTGGACTAGAGATTTCTTCAGTAAACATGTCAATCCTGAATGTTCTCCCTTAAGGAATTTTCATATATCTTTGTTCTGACAACTTTTCATGTAAGAAAATTATAGTAATATTCATCTAATGTAACTCTAGATCAAACTGAGCCACTAGAGCTAATAAAATCATGATAGAATGGTGCTTAACCACTGAGAATATTTCACTGAAATCTATTTCTTCCGTATGAGAAAATCCTCTATCTACAAGTCTAGCCTTGTATCTAATTTCTCTTTCTTTATTAGATTCTGATTTCTTCTTATAGATCCATTTACAACTGATAAGTTTTTGAGACTTTGACTTATCCATAATAGTTCATGTGTCGTTCTTTCTTAAAGGAAATAGTTCTTCTTCCGTTGCTAGTATCCATTTATCGCTTTTTTGATATCTTATGGCCTCACTATATGTTCAGGGCTCATAAATACTTCACCTCAAGAGTAGTAAACAGTGTAAACATTGCATGAGAATTTATGGTTCTATTTTCCTTATCTCTTGCTAATTGATAATTGTTGTAGACTTGTAGTTAGTCTCACTTAATGAGTCTTCAATAGCACCTGAATTTGCTTCTTCCTGATCTTTGTACTAACTATATATCACAAGATGCTCCACATCAGCTTGAGTACCCATATCCTGAGAATTTTCTCGACGAAGACCTGAATCTTTTAATGGTGTTTTTCCTTCATCAAAAGTTACATCTCTACTGGTGATGCACTTTCAGCTTCTAGGCACCATAACTTATAATCTTTTACATCATGAGGTTAACCAATGAACACACACTTGAGAGCTCTAGGCTCCAATTCATTTTGTTTAACATGAGTATAAACTAAACATCCTACAGTTCATATCATCTTGTACTTAAGTGGCTTTCCACTTCGTATCTCCTCAAGATTTTTAAACTTCAAAGCTGTATACGGAAATGTATTAACGAGATAAGCAGTTGTTACCACTAACTAACCCTAAAAGCTCTTTAGTAAATCTGAACTACTCAGCATACACCTTTTTTTTTTTTAATAAAGTTTGATTCATCCACTCAGCTAGACCATTTTGTTGGAAGATACCTGGAACTGTTCTATGTTTAAAAATTTCACACTCTTTACAGAAAATATTACATCTTCTGATAAGTATTCAAGTCCATTTTTTGCTCTTAAATACTTAAGCTTCTTATCACTTATATTCTCTACTTCAGAAAACCGTTCTTTAAATTTCTCAAAGGCTTCAGATTTTGATTTCAGAATATAAACCCACACTTTCCTCGAGTAATCATCAATAATGGATATGAAATACTTACCTCAGCTCCTTGTCAGATTCTTAGATGGGCCTCAGAGATCTGATTGCACATATCCCAATATTTTCTTGGTAGTGCGTATGCTGGTATTGAACTTTAACCTCTTTGTATTTCCATATATCCAGTGTTCATATGTGTCAAGGTTACTGATTGAATCACTATTCAGAAGATTTTATTTGGATAGATCCTCTTTCACTCACACGAGATACCTTTTGTTCCACAACTCAGCATAATCCTTCTTTTCAGTAATACAAGTACTTCTTGAAATTGTACTGTCATTTAGGAAATAGAGATTATTTTTCCTAAATCCTTTCATGGATGCGGTAGAACCCTTAAAGACCAACACTTCTTCATTCTCTGACTATAACTTATATCACATAAAATCTAACATTCCCAGAGAGACGAAAATCTTTTCTAACTCAGGAACATACATGACCTTCACCAGTGTCCTGATTACTCCATCATACATCTTCAACTTCACTGACCCTTTATTTTTCACGTCTGATCATTTTCCTACAATATTGAACCACCTTTCTAAACCTTAAAGTTAGTAAACCATTCATTAATAAGACTCATATGAAATAAGCATATTGAGTCCAAGACCTATTATGACTTAATTCCCGAGGATGTCACTGATAGCTGTTGATAGAATTTACTAATCGTGTTCATTTATGTGGCTTTATGCCGTATTAATCCTATCAAAAAATAATCCAAGATTTGTGTTCTTGGATGTATAATATAGAGAGAGGGAGTTGTGAGTTTAGAGAGAGAAAGTGTTTGTTGTATTATGATTGTATTGAAATTTTTTAATAGTACAATAGATGTCTTATTTATAGGTACGCGAGTGTGAGACGGCACCTTACGAGCCTATATGGCTTCCGGTGTTGACGAGGGTTCCTTACCTCGCCTTGGTCCCTCACACTGCTTCCCCTGTCATGCCTCGTCCTACTACTATGCCTTAGACTAGATGGGCCTCATTAAAAACCTCGCCGTAAACCACCCTTGTGGATAAACCGGACGGAGGGAAAAAGAGCGCAACCATCGGGATCTAATGGACTACGGGGCGAGCTTTTAGGCAAGCTCGGAGGTGGGCTCTTGGGAGAACTCCAATGTCTTGCACGATCCTCGGGTGCTGTGTGACGACAAACCTCGGTGAGGTCCTCACGGGGTAGAGGCGAGCTCCTTGGGTGAGCTACGCAGGCGAGCTACACAGGCGAGCTACGCCCACGTGGGCGAGCTCCCTTGCGAGCTCTCCTTCCTTGACTCGATTCGACCATTGAGTTACGGACCTCCGTGGACCTGGGCGAGCTCCGACGACCTACAGAGCCTTCGTGATTATTCTGAAGCCAATTGTATTAGTTCGCCATTTCAACAATAGCACTTCAACTAACTCATATCCTGACTCATGTAACTTGTCAGTAACTTGATTAGCATGATTACCCTGACCTCCAATATTTTTCTTGTTCTTGAACTTAGCAATGAAAAACTTCTATTTAGCACATCTCTTCTTGTAATAACCAGGTTATTTACAATGAAAATATTTGTTGACTTCAGTTTCCCGAGATCCTTCACCAAACCTCTTTACTTGTTTCTTGTTTTCACTTTCTGGCATTTCTTATACTGATTCTTCTTCTTCTTCTGAAATTGATTGTTAACAATTAAGCCAACTCCTGTTGAAGAATGAGTCTAATTGGCACTTTTATGTAATTTCTTGGACTTCGGAGCAATTTGCACATCTTCAAGTGCAATCTCCCCTTCAATTCTAAACAGAGTGTATCTTTACGATTTTCATAAAATTTAGGAAGAGCACCTAACTAATCAAAATCTTACTTTATCTTCCAATTGAACTTCATTATGCTCAAGATCATCCAAGATTTTGTTGAACTCATCAACTTGCTCCAAAATGGGTTTACCTTTGGTCATTTTTAAGGCATACAACTTATGCTTCACATACAATCGATTTGCCAAAGTCTTCACCATGTAAAGATTTTCAAACTTCTCCATCACTGCTTTAGCTGTAGTTTCTTTTCTCACTTCTCTCAGGGTCTTATCTCCAAGACAGAGAATCACGATATTGTGTGCTTTAGCCATCATCTTAGCTAGATCTTCAAGCTTTGATCTAGAGGACATCTCTGTCTTCTCCTTCAATGCAACATGCAAGCCTTAATGTATCAACAAGGTTTTCATCTTCATCTTCACCTTCAACATCCCAAAATCTATCTTCTCAGTAAATTCTCTATCTAAAACTTTTCTCGAAGCAATATTGATCTCTTTATTTCTGTATTTTGTCATTTTCTCCTCCTTCTCCTCCTTCATAGACGGCGCCAATTGTCGTGAATTCAATCAATGTTTAATTATGAGAATTGTTATCAAGATAAACTAACTAATGAATGAGATGAGAAAATAAAGCTATGAACATTAAAATTTAAGTGTTTCAATTCAAATGAATCTACATCTACTGTAGACAGAAAAAAGAGAGTTTCCACTAAAGAGCAAAACGAATACAACGACCATACAAGAGTATATGTATGAATTAATCTTCACACACTCTATACTGAATACTGAAATATGAAAGACATAATTTGAATGATAATGAACTCCTAACTTCGAAGTCATATTTATAATGCTATGGATTTTTCTCTTGAACATTTTCCAAACATGATTAATAGTTGTCAGCTACATACCCCAACAAAAATTAGTTAAAATCGATTTCTCAACTAAAAATTATGCTTCTTCAAAGTGTGCACAAATAAACCAAATTATGATAGTTAGTTATCTAATTTTCATTATATAACCACTCATTGACTTGACTTTTCAAACATCAAATCAAATCAACACAGTTATTTTCCGAACTTAACACTAAATAATGACTAAAAGTTAAAGGTTTCACTACAATCGCAAACTATAAAATAAAATTAAAAGAAAAAGTGAACAAAAATCATGATAAATGGAAAAAAACACACGAAATATTATGTTCAAGTTCAATTGATTAATAAAAATAAATTAACCAACTAGATTAAGTACCTATTTTCAATCTCTGCTTTAAAAGTAGAAGCACTTAAAAAAAAAAAATTATAATATGTTTTCAATCACTTAAAATTTATTTTGCTAAAACAATATTTTTTTTACTCTTAACTTTTCACAAAGCACTTCTCACACTTTTCGAGAGACACTTTATCATCTACCTCTCATACTCCATTTTTGTTCTAATTTTTTTCAAACACATCTATTTATAATCACTTTTTAAAATTTCTTTATTTCAAAATAATTCTTATTTTTTATTTTATTATTAAAATCAATTAATAGCACTTTTTCATTTCTTCAATTAAAAAAGGCCGCCTCTTGAGCCAAACACCTAAAAACTCGAAAGAATTTTAATATTTGCTACAGATAATTGTAAAAACATTAAAAAAAAACCAATACCTTAAAAAATAAAATGAAGTTATAAAAAAGAATTGCATGTATATATCTGAATAATAAATAGAGAAATTATTCCACCGGTGTCGCTTTCAGCAATTGCCATCTGTTCACCGAATTTCAGCAGCCGCAGCAGACGCATCTACAAAGACTCTTTCCGTCATCCCCAAAGTTCATGGGGATTCTTCTCTAGACCAGACCCATAAAGAAAAACATCTATTTTTTTAATAGAGAAAAATCAATAATCGTCGCGCGAAAACTGGATTAACCATGCCGTGGTTGAGAAACTTCATTCAGCTCTCCGCCGCATACACTAAACAATCGCCGCCGCTGCGCAAGCCGGCGGCGGTATTCGGCCATGCTCCGCCATCACTTGCCCAATTATTGCGGCATTTCAGCACCGGCTCTCAGAACAAGCCCCCGGGATTGGAGCCGACTAAGGGGGACGAGAAGCCCAGAGTGGTGGTTTTGGGTTCTGGGTGGGCCGGGTGCAGGCTTATCAAGGAGATAGACACCAAGTATTATGATATTGTATGTATTTCTCCTAGAAATCACATGGTGTTCACACCTCTCCTCGCTTCGACCTGCGTCGGTACGCTTGAGTTCCGGTCTGTTGCTGAGCCGATTGGGAGGATCCAACCCGCAATTTCTCGGGAGCCTGGCTCTTATTTCTTCCTCGCTAATTGTACGGGGGTTGATTTTCAGAATCATCAGGTATTCCATTATCTTAGATTTACTTCTGTGGAGGTATAATGAGCTTGGAATCAGTTCTACAAGCTTCATCGACGATGCCGCAGTAGTTTTTAAGTTTAAAAGTAGTAATGCTTTAGGAATCTGCTTTTAATACCTTTTTTGGCTGATATATTTAAGTTAATGCAGACTTTGCATTTGTTGTAGATTCCTTTTTCATAAAGGAGGTTAGGGTGGATTTATCATATGAAATAAGAGTAACAATTTAATTCTGTACTGCATTTTGGAGAATGCCATATAATGGGCTAAGGTAAGTCCAGATATTTTATGATTAACCCCAAACTGGAAAAGACTGAAGAAAACAGAAAAAGACCTTTGTTTCAAGAGAAATTCTTGAATTTTTAATAATCATAAGACCAATGATGTGGATTGGAGTCTTAGGCGACTAATGAGTAGAAATCTATGTGTGGACACACTAGATTAGAACCAATGCATCAGAACGGGAGTGAGATAGCCGAAATTGATGACACAATCACAGCAATGGGCTTAAAATGATCTGGACATGGGCATGAGAAGACTTTAGATGCCGTGGAAAGCACAATGAAAATAGAGAGTCTTTAACTAAAATTTGAAAGACATTTTATTCTTGAAAATAAATAAACATTTTGTTTCGATGAACTTTGACAAGATATGATCCATACAGGTACAGCTGAATATGTAGTAGGATAACGGCTTAGATTTTTGTTGTTGCTAGTCTTAAGATAGTTATAAAACAGATATGTTTGGTTACTAGGCTAGCCAAATTTTCAACTCCTTGTGCTTGTAAATTAGGCAACCCATTTTTTTCATTATGGCATGTCATTTAATGTAGGTTCATTTGTTGTCTTAGTCTGCAACTGCAATATGTCATGCCACTCTCAATCAGTGCAAGCTAAAACTCCCGTTATCATCACTCTTATGTAGATTATTCTCTTACTTTTAGAGTTGGTGTTACCTCAATTAAGAAAATGTATATTTTCATGCTAGATTCACTGCCAGACTGTCACTGAAGGGGCTGCATCGTTAGATCCATGGAGCTTCAAAGTTGCATATGATAAGCTAATAATCGCTTCTGGAGCAGAGGCTTCGACTTTCGGTATTAAGGGTGCAACAGAACATGCAACCTTTCTCCGTGAAGTTCATCATGCTCAAGAGATTCGGAGGAAACTGTTGCTAAATTTGATGCTTTCCGATGTTCCAGGTATGCCAACTCAAGTTACTGAAGTCTTAATTATATCACACACTATCCCCATAAATTGTTGTTTTAAATTCACTGTTGAGTCTGGTTGTTTAAACAGGAGTCACTGATGAGGAGAAACGCAGGCTCCTGCATTGTGTTGTTGTTGGAGGAGGTCCTACAGGTGTTGAATTTAGTGGTGAACTCAGCGACTTTATCAAGAAGGATGTTCATCAAAGATATGCACATGTGAAAGATTATATCCATGTTACATTGGTAGAGGTTAGGCTGAGAAAAGAGCTCTGCGCTTTGCTGTCATAACATCTTATCCATTGCTGTTATAACACCTTCTCCATACTTCGAGAACTCATTGTAATTGAATTTTGTCCTGAACTTTTACTGCCGTGCAGGCCAATGAGATACTGTCATCCTTTGACGACCGCCTCAGAAAGTATGCAATTAAGCAATTGACAAAGGTGAGGTATTAGTGGTGATGAAATATGCAGCTAGATTTTATCACAACTAGTCTTAGATTCCCCTACTATGACTTTGTGTCTTCTTTTACGCATAATATTTGGCATTAGAACTGCATAAAAGTAACAAGAAGTGAGAAAGAGCAAATAAGGTCAATATTAAAAAATAAAAGAAAAAAAACAAAACAAATTACTTATTTTTTAAATATAAGAAACATATGCTCATCTTCTTGCGTTTATTGCCTTTAATTGGATTGGCTGTAGTTTTGGAACTTGTTCGTATCTTTTACTCCCTCTGTCCCACTATATATTTCCCCTTTCTTTTATGTTGGGTTTAAGAAAGCGTATTTGGCCACATATTGACTTTTGTGTAAAGAAATGGGAAGTTGTGAAAATGTGAAGGGTAGTTGTTTAAGAAAGTATTTGTTTGTTCATATATGGAGTGTTGTTTTAGTCTTTTTTGAAATGAGAAACTTATTGCGTGGGATGTCTAAAAAAGGAAAATGGGATACTTATAGCGAGAAATAGGGTGTACTGCTTTATAGTTGTACACTATCGATTTTTGATTTGAGAGGAATGTGAGAGAATGTCAGTTTGAAATATAATTCTTGACAAGCATCATTACATGGTTTGTTTTTCTTGAGGGTTTTTTTCTTATAAACCCTATACTCTTCCACCAATTTCAAAATATTACTGAATAGTGTTCCATTAAAATATAATTCTGGATCTATTTTATATTTGATATATCAGTTTCTCAGTCAGGAGTCCGTCTTGTCCGTGGAATTGTGAAGGATGTTCAATCTGATAAAATAATCCTTAGTGATGATACCAATATCCCATATGGTGTTTTAGTGTGGTCTACAGGGGTTGGTCCTTCTAAATTTGTCAGCGACCTGGAAATTCCGAAAGCACCAGGTGGAAGGTATATATACATCTAGCACAAAATAATTCATTTTGTATCCTGCCAACATGTTTGACCATAAACTAAATTCTGAATAATGGTATGGTAGAAACTTATGCGCCTAAATTGTTGGGGGGGGGGTGTTTTTGAAATCTCTTAACCATTTCTGTATGTTTTGTTAGTAGATTTTAGCTTACGAGCAAGGACTATGAACTTGTTGTTACCTATCTTCAGTTCTGGGTAACTGCTTTCTTGTGTCAATCATTATTGAATACCTCGAACATGTTGGGATGGATTTAATTGAGCCTCCACCTCCACTATCTCCTAAGGATGGGTGATACATTTGTTGTAATTTCTGCTTCTACTCATTTTACTCCAAATTCAATCATTATGTACACTTCACTTCATTATTTTATGTACACCTTTTTTGGTTGGTATCACCATTCGAACTTCAATTTCTATGCCTGACTCTGAATTACAGTGGATTTTCTCGCTATTATTACTAGAAAATTGGTTGTTGATTACTAAATACATTCTAGTTCTATTTACATGTTGTCATCTTCATAGATTTCCCAAAAACAATATTGTTGTTTTTCTCTATTAACTGGTCCATCTTCAGAATTTCCATTTCTATGGTGACTAGAGATCATTAACTGCAGGATCGGGATAGATGAATGGCTACGAGTCCCTTCTGTGCAGGATGTATTTGCAATTGGCGACTGCAGTGGGTTTCTTGAAAGTACCGGCAAGCCTGTTCTTCCAGCCTTGGCCCAGGTACTGCTATTTGAAACAGGGTGCTTTAAGAAATTCTATGATTTAGGCCTTTCAGTTTCCATGTTGAGATATTATCATCTGCTGAAGATAACATGTTTCTGGACCAAAAACTCACTGGAGTTTTGAAATATATATCATCCTTATAAACTTTTTACTAATAACTTCATAATAAAAAATGCTTGTTTCAGGTGGCGGAGCGACAGGGAAAATACCTGGCTAAACTGTTGAACGATCTAGGCAAGGCTGGTGGTGGACGTGCCGATGCTGCAAAACCATTGGACTTCGGGGATCAGTTTGTCTATAAACATTTGGGAAGCATGGCTACTGTAGGGAGGTTCAAGGCCCTTGTGGACCTAAGGCAGAGCAAGGTTATTTCTTATACCTTTTTGTGGATAACTACAAAGAGTGCACTGTGTTTAGCCTATTTACAGAAAAAAAGTTTATAATTTTGTTTTCTTGCAAAATGCCCCTTCAAGTATTACAACTTAAGCCTATTTTTTTCTACCAACCTTTGTTTTCTATTATTGGTGAAATTGCAAGGAAACATCCCCAAATATCATATTAAATTCGTTTAGCAACTAAAACCCGCTAGACGAGGCTTAATTATTACTGTTATTCAACAAACAGGAAGCAAAAGGTGTATCAATGGCAGGATTCACGAGCTGGTTTATTTGGCGGTCAGCTTATCTGACTCGTGTCATAAGCTGGAGGAACAGATTTTACGTAGCAATCAATTGGTTGACCACTTTTGTGTTTGGTCGTGATATAAGTCGCATATGAACATGAGCAAAAGGTATCACTATTGCTATCTTGTACCTTCATGTTTCTAATAAGATCTGGATAGGCATATGGGCCTCTTACAGGTTTTCGACTAAGATACGAAATTGTTTGTATATAACTGTGAACTACATCTTTAATGGTTCCATATTACGGGTGAATGTTTTAAATCTTGTTCCAGGCCACACTATTGGGACAAGAAAAGGCTGCACTTATCTTTGAATTTATACCAATACATGTATTAATGTATATGTGCAGTGTGAACATCATGTGTTGCGTGTCGCAACTGTCTTTGAAAGGACGACGCATGTGTGTGTCCAATGATTTGAGTAAGCAAGTTATTGAAATTACCAAAGTCGAATTTGAAGATGTAACGATTAATTACGTGATTTGATCAGTTGTATCGGGAGCTGGCTAATCTTTCATATGAAAAACTTAACAGCATAAGTACCATTTTCTTGTTGGAATACCCCTGCTTCTGCATCCAACTGCACAGGAATATCCAACCGCTCTTTACTTTTTCAAACAATAATCATCTACACATCATTAAACAATGTTGGCACATATTAAAAAAAATTATTAAATAAATTTAGAGAGTGAAAGAGTTTTGACTTATTTAAAAGTTGAAATTTACGGAAGAGTGAAATTAATTTTGTATTGTTTTTTATTTTTTTTATTTGTGGATTTGATTATCATGCGGAGGAGGGGAGAGATTCAATTAATATATAATTAGAATAGTGCTTTACATTTAGAAATTGGATTAGTCTTGCACCAGTTACATGGTGCAACTAAAGTTCATTTTTTAAAAATTATACAAAATACTACCGAAAAGTTATACATCTTATTACTGAAAAATATATCTTTTATAATATAATTTTTCAGTAATAATTTGTGCAACTTTTCAGTAATAAATTGTGTAACTTTTTAAAAATGTACTTGAGTTGCACCGTGTAACTGGTGCACATGAGACTTACTTTTAGAAATTGGATATTCAAAAGATTGTTATTTTTTAATTATCACCAATTTAGTCTAATATGAAATTTTTAGCACCTAATGCATTTCTGCTGAATTTCAAATTAAAATTGTTTCTCTTTCATAAATACAACTTTCAATATTTGCCATTA